>CM026211.1:1747972-1835472 GCA_014839995.1 Xenentodon cancila | reverse complement strand
AATGAAAATTTTAATTTATTGGGAAAGCACTCACACACACACACACACACACACACACACACACACACACACACACACACACACACACACATATATATATATATATATATATCCATCCATCCATCCATCTTCTTCCGCTTATCCGGGGCCGGGTTGCGGGGGCAGAAGTCTAAGCAGGGATGCCCAGACCTCCCTCACCCCAGACACTTCCTCCAGCTCTTCCGGGGGAATCCCGAGGCGTTCCCAAGCCAGCCGAGAGACATAGTCCCTCCAGCGTGTCCTGGGTCTTCCCCGGGGTCTCCTCCCGGTGGGACATGCCTGGAACACGTCTCTAGGGAGGCGTCCAGGAGGCATCCTATACAGATGCCCAAGCCACCTCAGTTGACTCCTCTCAATGTGAAGGAGCAGCGGCTCGACCCCGAGCTCCTCCCGAATGACTGAGCTTCTCACCCTATCTCTAAGGGAGCGCCCAGCCACCCTGCGGAGGAAACTCATTTCGGCCGCTTGTATCCGTGATCTTGTCCTTTCGGTCAATACCCAAAGTTCATGACCATAGGTGAGGGTGGGAGCGTAGATTGACCGGTAAATTGAGAGCTTTGCCTTACGACTCAGCTCCTTCTTCACCACGACAGTTCGGTACAACGACTGCATAACTGCAGACGCTGCACCAATCCGTCTGTCAATCTCACGCTCCATCTTTCCCTCACTCGTGAACAAGATCCCGAGATACTTAAACTCCTCCACTTGAGGCAGGACCTCTCCACCTACCCGGAGAGGGCAAGCCACCTTTTTCCGGTCGAGAACCATGGCCTCGGATTTAGAGGTGCTGATTCTCATCCCAGCCGCTTCGCACTCGGTTGCAAACCGTCCCAGCGCATGCTGTAGGTCCTGGCTCGATGAAGCCAACAAGACGACATCATCCGCAAAAAGCAGAGATGAAATCTTGTGGTTCCCAAACCGGACCCCCTCTGGTGCCTGGCTACGCCTAGAAATCCTGTCCATAAAAATTATGAACAGGATCGGTGACAGAGGGCAGCCCTGCCGGAGTCCAACATGCACTGGAAACAGGTCTGACTTATTGCCGGCAATGCGAACCAAACTCCTGCTCCGGTCATACAGAGACCGAACAGCCCATAGCAAAGGGCCCCGGACCCCATACTCACGGAGCACCTCCCACAGGATACCACGAGGGACACGGTCAAATGCTTTCTCCAGATCCACAAAACACATGTAGACTGGTTGGGCATACTCCCATGAACCCTCCAGCACCCTGCAGAGGGTATAGAGCTGGTCCAGTGTTCCACGACCAGGACGAAAACCGCATTGTTCCTCCTGAATCCGAGGTTCGACTATCGGCCGAATTCTCCTCTCCAGTATCCTGGAGTAGACTTTCCCAGGGAGGCTGAGAAGTGTGATCCCCCTATAGTTGGAACACAGTCTCCGGTCCCCCTTTTTAAACAGAGGGACCACCACCCCAGTTTGCCACTCCAGTGGTACTGTCCTCGTCCTCCATGCAATGTTGTAGATGCGTGTCAACCAAGACAGACCCACAACATCCAGACACTTGAGGTACTCAGGGCGAATCTCATCCACCCCCGGTGCCTTGCCACCAAGGAGTTTACGGACTACCTCAGTGACTTCAGCTTGGGTGATGGAAGAGTCCACCGTACAGTCCCCAGCCTCTGCTTCCTCAGCGGAAGGCATGTCGGAGGGATTGAGGAGATCCTCAAAGTATTCCTTCCACCGTCCGACAATATCCCCAGTTGCGGTCAGCAGCCCTCCACCCACACCATAAATGGTGTTGGCAGGGTACTGCTTCCCCCTTCTGAGGCGCCGGACGGTTTGCCAGAATCTCTTCGGTGCCGACCGATAGTCCTCCTCCATGGCCTCCCCGAACTTCTCCCAGACTCGAGTTTTTGCTTCCCGGACCGCCCGAGCTGCGGCCTGCTTGGCCTGTCGGTACCTGTCGGCTGTGTCACGAGTCCGACGGGCCAACAAGGCCCGATAGGACTCCTTCTTCAACCTGACGGCATCCTTTACTTCCGGTGTCCACCACCGGGTTCGGGGATTACCGCCACGACAGGCACCTGAGACCCTCCGACCACAGCTTTGAGCTGCCGCGGTAACAATGGAGGCAGAGAACATGGTCCACTCTGACTCAATGTCCCCAGCCTCCCTCGGAATCCGGGAAAAGCTCTCCCGGAGGTGTGAGTTGAATACCTCCCTGACCGAGGGCTCGGCCAGACGTTCCCAACAGACCCTCACAATACGTTTGGGCCTGCCCGGTCTGTCCCGCTTCCTCCTCTGCCAGCGCATCCAACTCACCACCAGGTGGTGATCAGTTGACAGCTCAGCCCCTCTCTTCACCCGAGTGTCCAAGACATGCGGCCGGAGGTCAGATGAAACAACAACAAAGTCGATCATTGACCTCCTGCCTAAGGTGTCCTGGTGCCACGTGCACTGATGAACACCCTTATGCTCAAACATGGTGTTTGTTATGGACAGACTGTGACTAGCACAGAAGTCCAATAACAGAACACCACTCGGGTTCAGATCGGGGAGGCCGTTCCTCCCAATCACCCCTCTCCAGGTTTTACTGTCATTGCCCACGTGGGCATTGAAGTCCCCCAGTAGAACAATGGAGTCCCCAGTTGGAGCACTATCAAGTACCCCTTCCACAGACTCCAAAAAGGCCAGGTACTCTGTACTGCTGTTCGGCCCGTAGACACAAACAACAGTAAGGAACCTTTCCCCGACCCGAAGGCGCAAGGAAGCAACCCTCTCGTTCACCGGGGTAAACTCCAACACATTGCGGCTGAGCTGGGGGGCTATAAGCAGGCCCACACCAGCCCGTCGCCGCTCACCGTGGGCAACTCCAGAATAGTGGAGCGTCCAGCCCCTCTGAAGGAGCTGGGTTCCAGAGCCCAGGCTGTGCGTAGAGGTGAGCCCAACTATCTCTAGTCGGTATCTCTCAACCTCCTGCACAAGCTCCGGCTCCTTCCCCCCCAGCGAGGTGACATTCCATGTCCCCATTGCTAGGGTTTTGGTCCAGGGATTGAGCCGCCGAGGCACCCCGCCTCGACCGCTGCCCAAACCACATTGCACCGACCCCTCATGCTTCTTCCTGCGGGTGGTGAGCCTACGGGAAGGCGGGCCCACGTCGCCATTTCGGGCTGAGCCCGGCCGAGTCCCATGGGCAAAGACCCGGCCACCAGGCGCTTGCCTTCGAGCTCCAACCCCAGGCCTGGCTCCAGGGTGGGGCCCCGGTGACGCCAATCCGGGCGACGTAACGATCCTTGGTGGTATGTTCTTCATGAGGGATTTTTGAACCGCTCTTGGTCTGGCCCGTCACCGAGGACCTGTTTGCCATGGGAAACCCTTCCAGAGGCACAATGCCCCCGACAACATAGCTCCTAGGATCCTTCGGGCACACAAACCCCTCCACCACATTAAGGTGGCGGTTCAAGGAGGGGATATATATATATATATATATATATATATATATATATATATATATATATATATATATATATATATATATATATATATATATATATATATATATATATATAGGAAAAGGAAAAGATCAAAGTTTTTCACACTGAATTGCAAATAAATAAATAAAAATGACAAAATAATCCCTGATTGTGTCCAAGCAAAGTGTTTACAGCTTTGTTATATGAAGTTCTGTCCCCTCAGCAGAATTCGGACAGAAAGGTCTGGATGATGATCTGACATGATGAGCTCTGATGGTTCCAGACCTCTAAACCACCAAGTCTAAGGTTTTTTAAATTCAGTATGATTCAGCATCTTAGGGGCTAATTTGGTGCTTCCAGTATGTTTAGAAACCCATATTGGTGAATAATTTAGGATAATTTGTGCTGAAATCTTTCCAGTAACAACAGGAAAATAAAAATGCATTGAAGTTGTTGGGTCAGCCATGGTATTAAACAATCTAACTTCAAAGTAAATGTTGTTTTTTGTAATCCTCTGTAAAGTAGGGTGTGCTGACATAATTAACCGACTTGGTTATGCAAAGCATCATTATGTTGCCCTTTTCCCTGGATCCTCCAGAGATTCCTCAAGCGAATCAACAAACAGACATGTACTTGAAAAGAATTCCTAAAAATCTGAAAATGATATGACCACATATTCAAGTTAAACAAACTTACAAATTTACTCTTTTCAAAGTAGTCATATTTTTTGTCATAAGTCTGCCATGTTGATCTACACTGTAACAGCTGAAAACCTGGTAAAAGGACCACACTTCCTAGATTAAAGCATCGTTGCAAGGCCAATCTGCGTTCTAAAATCATGATTGTTTTGCATCATGTGCTTGAACACACTTGGTATGGTATGGTACTATGGTATGTGAATCCGTCCCAAATCTTATATAACTCACTTACAACAAGCTCACAAATGCCTAAAAGGATGTAGGAGGGGTTGGATACAGAATACAATTAAAAGCTGAGGAAAAGTCCATAAAAGTTGCCACACTAATGGTTTAGGATCCTCTACATGTGATAAGGTCATATTTAATAAAGCGACGATGGCTTCATCTACACCCTTCTAGACCTGAACGCGAACAAGAATGGGTCCAAAGTTGCCTGAACTGCCCTTAAAAGTGCTTCCTTGAACATGTTTTCGATTTGTTTTTTCATAATAGTTGAGGTAAGAGCCATAGACCAATTCAATCAATGGTTTTGGAGTTTATTTTTTGCAACAGGAACAATTATTAAGTGACACTGAAAGGTAAAACAAGAATGCTTTCCAACAATTCAGTTGCAAGAAACCTTGGTGTAATGTTTGGTGGTGCAGTTAAATTTGATTAACGGGTTAGTGGAGGCCAGTTTCTTTCAGTTAGGGCTCAGTAAGGTGGAGACCTTCCTTTCTTCATGGGACTTTGAGAGTTATTCTTGCTTTTATTACCGCTGTTTAGCTTGCTGCATCTCTCTGTGCTAGGATGTTGATCAGTCTTCACGCTGCCGACTTCAGGCTGTTCAGAAAGCAGGAGTTTGCCTTCAGACAGCGGAAACATAGTGGGATCATTTCACTCCTGTACCGGCTTGTTTGCACTGGCTTCCTGTCCATTTTGGGAACCGTTATGAGATTTTGTTGTTTGGTTTTAGGCGCCTCAGAGGCACAACACAACCTTATCTGTGTGAACTTCTGAAAGCTCACACTGCAGCTAGAGCACTGAGGTCCACCAACCAGTACCTTCGGGAGGTTTCCAGGTCCAGACTGAAAAACAGAGGCGATTTTTCAGGGGCGGCCCCGGACTGTGGGACGGTTTGCCTCTTGATATCAGAGCTGTCAACAGTCTTGATCATTTTAAAACTCTCTTGAAAACATACTTGTTTATTTAGCTTTTTGAATCTATGGTTTCTTTTGTTTCTTCCATCCATCCATTATCTATACCCGCTTTATCCGTTTCCGGGTCACGGGGGTCTGTCGGAGCCTATCCCGACGCATATCAGGCGAAAGGCAGGGGTCCACCTGGACAGGTCGCCAATCTATCCAGGGCCCTTTTGTTTCTTCATTCTTTTTATTTTAATTATTACTTAGACTCTTTTATTGCATTAGGCTTTTTTGTTCTTAGCATTGTATCTGTATAGAAATGCTTCGTTTATCTGTACAGTTTGTGCATCACTTTGGTCAACTTGTGTTGTTATAAATGTGCTATATAAATAAACGTTGACTTTGACTTTGTCTATCAGTCTTCACTCACTAAATATTCTGTGGCTAACACTAACTTTGTGCTTCTAGCCAGCTTTCAGACGTATGGGAGTAATTGTTGACAGTATCCTCAGTTTTTATAAGCTGTTTAAAAGTGTTTGAAAGAAGAACATATTTATTTAAATTTTTTTATATGAGAAGAAAAAGTTGGCTTGCAATATAGTTATTAGACTCATTTCATTTTCCACTTTTCAAAAAATACCCCAAGCCATGTGTACGTTACTCGCATTCTTCACTCTCTGCATTGGCTCCTGGCTCATTTTTGAGCATCTGTCCATCCATTATCTATACCCACATTTCCTGTTCAGGGTCCTGGGGGTCTGCTGGAGCCGATCCCAGCTCTCTTCAGGCAAAAGGCAGGCCATCAGTGACCTGGCCCTGGCTCATCTGGCTGAGATCGTAAAACTCAGCAAATATAACAAACCACCACCAACATATTTCAGATGTTTCAAGGTAAAAACACAAACTAAAGGGATTGTGCTTTTGCAGGTTTTGCTCCAGGACTTTTCAGAGGTTGTTCTTTTTAAATACAAACCCAGAACATATTTGTGCTGGTAGCACTGTAACATTCCTTCATGTTTTTATGTATCTTATAAAACTTTTTTTGTTTTTTTATTATTATTTTGCTGTGTCTTGTGTATAATTATATCATACAATATAATTATTGTTGGATTTTATTGGATTTTCTTGTTTATAAAAGTAGTCCCTGTACACTAAATAAATGTCACATGAGAACCTAAAAGACCGACACATTATTACGACACAATAGTCACAATAATATTTTGCATTTCTTAAAAAAAAAAAAAAATCGGTTTATGTATGAATCTGGATGCTAATCATGTGCATAAAAGCAAACCAGCAGCTTAGACTAATTTAATCTCTACACTGCAGTTCCCCTCACCAACTTCACCAATGCTGAGACACAGAAAGGTGGTTGAAAAGTACAATTTCTTAAGCTAGTGTCCTTACATATCAGATTTATTTCAAATGAACTAAACTGACTAACCCCAGCAGCTCTGCAGTTTAAACTCCAAAATAATTATACTTCTCTGCGATATAAGTCTAATAAGTAATCACAGTAAGTGTGGAGACTGCTGAGAGAGAAAATGAAAGCTACCAGAGGGAAAAACATCCCTAAGAGCTGCAATTTTTTTTCTTATGACTCAGCTTTTTTGATTAATTTCCTAAACCAACTGCTGAAACGGTATGTCTCTATTGTTGGACAGTTGCTGAGAAGTTAAACAGCGGTTGATCAACATGAACCGACTTTCACAGAAAAATCTCCCTCAGAAGCTGTGCTGAGATTAACCTCGTGTTAAGTCCCAAGTGACAGGTTTAAGCACTTGTGTGTAAAATCTTACACAAACCCTCATCATCCGCAAACATTACTGCCTTCAAAGATGCGAGGACATCAAGGCTCATTCAAGACAGAAATCATCAATGGGTGAATGATTTTCACCAATTTCAACTCCGTTTTTTTGAATATGTGATAAGCAAATGAATTTTAAGGCTCCGTATAGTCACTCTGGGCTTGGAGTACAGGGAGACCAAAGAATAATGTTTTATAACCTATTTTCTTATGGTTAAGTTATGTACATTTCAAACAGCAGGAGGAGCTGTCAAATTCAAGGGTTCTTGTTGTCAGAGATGCTCTGCAGTGAAGCCCCAAGGAACATATCTGATTATTGATGATGGCTGTGTTTGAGTTTAAAATGCTCCTGCAGAGTTCTGGATTTGGTTTATTTGCGATGTATTTAGATGATTACTGCACTGTGGGAAAGTATTTCTGCTGTAATGGACAAACGGCATCATGTGAAACATCATCTGTTTTGACACAAACAGTTGAATTATGTGGTGTTTCCTACATGAGTGGTGCAGTGACTCAGCATTTGATCATCTCACACTTAAGGGAGACACATTCTGTTTTTGTTTTCTTCTCAAGCTGATAAAAATGCTTAAGGCCTTAATGAAATGTTTGTGAGATGTTTTAGTAAAAAATACCAGAGAGATGCAACAGAATGCAATAATCTCTGTTTATAGCAGCTAGTTTCTGAGTCAGAGTAAAACTTTCCCCCTCTCTTCTAGGTGTCCTTTAATGAAGATGTGTCAAACAGCTTTGTGCTACTTACTTCTAGAGTTACTGTTAATGTCAAGATAAACATCTGGTGTGTGTCTGTGATGTCGCAGAATCCCACGAACCTGAACTGCTCACTGTTTGGCATATTCAAAGGTCTAAATGGCTGCAAAGTCACAGAGTTGTCTTATGTTGGAGGTCATTATTTAGTACCGTAGTCAAAACATAAATGAATGCTATAAAACACACATTTGGTTTCTTTTAGTATCCATCTATTTTCCATACCCGCTTTATCCTTTGCAGGGTCACAGGGGTCTGCTGGAGCCCATCCCGACTGGGCAGGGGTCCACCTGGACAGGTCGCCAGTCCATCACAGGGCCACGTACAGAGACAAACAGCCATGCACACTCGGTTTCCTTAAGTATGAAAGCAAAAACAGAAAAGAAAAGAAAAGTCAGAATCTAAAATGTTGTCTGCTGAAAAGTGTGATGATAAGATTAAACAGTAATCAACAATGCACACAAAGGGCACTCAGTCATCCGGTACATTAGGTTTTATTTAACACACAATACACTTGCTCTTCTTTTACTGCCTGAGAATACTTTCACCTGCCTCCTTTAGTCTGAGATTTTGTCCAGTTTGTAAGTTTTTCCGTCATCGTGCCTTTCTTTGCAGCTGCCTGTCAGCTCCCCACTGGTGCAAATGCTTTTAGTGGAACGCTGGTGTACCCGTAACAAGCAGAGAAGCGGACCTTCTTTTTCATGATATCTCGGCTCAAATTAACTCTGGAGTGATTCAGCTGCAACATGAATCCAACACAGATCAAAGACACATAAATGGAAAGGATTTTTTCAACTTGATTTTATGCTCACAGTTGCAAGAAAAGGCATATGAACCTTTTTGATTTTTATGCATTAATTTGCCATAAAGGTGCACAGATGTGCTTCACTCTGTAATTCACAATCTCTTTTGTCTTTTGCAAACAATCCCATAATACATTTACATTGCCAGTAGGGAAAGTAAGTGAACCCTTGTAGTTAATAGCTGGTCAAATCTCCTTTAAAATCAGAACAGTATGATATTCAGGAGGATGTTTTGACCATTCCTCCTTCCAGAACTTCTTCAGCTTGGACATTGTAGGATGTCTGGTGTGAAAGCCTCTATTGAGGTCAGTCCACAGCATCCCTGTGGATTTGAGGTCTGGCTTCTGACTGGGCCACTCCATAATTTTCTTTCAAGGTTTACTAAAAGAACCTAACGTGAAGCAAAAACACTTGTTATTTATACTGAATTTGAGTCAAATGAATTTGAGGTGACTATCCGGACTAAGCCTGAGTTCATTAGATTATCATAAATAAAGACGTGAGAGAAGATCCAAAGTTCAGTAGATTTAATTTCAAACAGTTGCATGCAAATGGGTCAAAACATACATCCGGCGTCTTGATGCAGGAATGACAAAGATTTACAGGTTGAGCAGTAATTTGAATCTCGCAGAATGATGAAGACTAAACAAGAACTAGTCACACCATGTGTGTGCGTCAGCAGAGCAGGGAAAACAAGGACCTGACCAAATATGAATCTGGACAAACTGGACCATGAGAAGGCCACAGAATATTTAAAAACCAAGATATGAGTCTGATCATAAGAGGTCACAGAATATGTCAAAGCCAAGATAAGCATCTGACCACTGGTTAGGTCACAGATTTAATATTTTCCATCACAGATTCCTTCCCAAGCGGCTACATATGACTTGTTAAAAACTGTTGCCAGTGTTGAAGTGGAAATATTGAATGACCACAGAGGTCGGATACGAAAGCAAGTCAATCTCTAGTGACCACCCTCCCTAAATTAAGATATTATTATAAGATATTATGGATCAGTTAAATTCATCCTCCTGTTGTACCGATATTTTACCCACAGCTTTCTTAAACTAAGTACTTCAAAAATAAACTCATCCCTTTTGCCAGGTGTTTTCCCCCAGACGTTGAAGACAGCAGTCAGTAAACGACTGCTGAAAAAAAATAAATTCTTTACAAGCAGCCGATGCAAAATTAAAGACCCATCTCAAATCTCAAAGGTTATTGAAAAATCTGTGTTTTGAGCTGTGTTTAAATAACTTCTTAACTCTGACTAACCGCTATGACCTCTTCCATTCCAGTTTTTGTGCTCACTGCAGCACTGACACTGCCCTTATCAAGGTGTTCAATGACACCCACATAAATACAGACTGTGGAAGAACCACGGTACTGGTATTATTGGCCCTCAACACAGCATTTGACACCTTTGACCATGGTGTATTGCCACAGTAATTGGAGAACTGTGTCGGACCTTACGGCACAGTACTTGACTGGTTTGACTGTTAAGGACACAGACTACTTTGTGTCAATAGGTAACTTTACATTGGAATCAACAACAATTACATTTGGAGTTCCCCAAGGTTCTATCCTAGGAACCTTACTATTTAGCATCTACATGCTTCCTCTAGGTCCGATAATAATAAAAAAACAAAATAAGTTACCATAACTATGCAGATGGCACACAACTTAACATTACCATGTCACTAGGTGACAATGAGCTTATACAAGCGTTGAGTCGATGCATAGAACAAATCAATAGGTGGATGTGCTGTAATTTTCTTCAGTTGAACAAAAACAAAACTGAAGTAGTTGTTTTCGACCCAAAATAAGAGTGTTTAAGAGCCAGCACACCGCTTCAGATATTACACCTACAAACCATTGATAAGGCCCAAAATCTGGGTGTAGTCGTTGACTCAGACCTGAACCTTCAGATGCAGCATTCAGTTTTTATGCTCCACAGATCTGAAACGAACTTCCAGAAAACTGTAGGAATGCTGAAATCCCCAGTTCCTTTAAATTAAGGTTAAAAGCTCATTTGTTTACTGCTGCCTTTGACTGAATTATTTAAAGCCCTCTGAATTTAGATTTGAACAAAGTTAATTTTAGTGCTAATTATAACTTAAGCTTAGGTCTAACTTTTTTTTTTATTATGCCACTGCACTGACTCATATTTCAGTCCCTTTCTTTACCCGAGTGTCCAAGACATATGGCCAAAGATCAGATGAAAGGACAACAAAGCCGATCATTGACCTCCGGCCTATGGTGTCCTGGTGCCACATGCACTGATGGACACCCTTATGCTTGAACATGGTGTTCGTTATGGACAGACTCTGACTAGCACAGAAGGCCAATAACCGAGCACCGCTCGGGTTCAGCTCGGGGAGGCCGTTCCCCCCAATTTCATCTCTTCTTTTTGCAGATGAAGTTGTCCTGTTGGCTTCATTGGGCCAGGACCTTCAGCATGTGCTGGGGAGGTTTGCAACCAAGTGTGAAGCGGCTTGGATGAGAATCAGCACCTCTAAATCAGAGGGCATGGTTCTAAACAGGAAAAGGGTGGCTTGTCCTCTCCAGGTAGGTGGAGATGTCCTGCCTCATGTGGAGGAGTTTAAGTATCTCAGGGTCTTATTCATGAGTGAGGGAAAGATAGAGCATGAGATTGACAGATGGATTGGTGCAGCATCTGCAGTCATGTGGTCGGTGTACCAGACCAGCGTGGTGAAGAAGGAACCGAGTCGGAAGGTGAAGCTCAGTCACTCTGGAGGAGCTCGGGGTAGAGACGCTCCTTCACATCGAGAGGAGTCAGCTGAGGTGGCTTAGGCATCTTTGTAGGAAGTCCCCTGGTGGACCACCAGGACCAGGACCATGGACCCCTTGCATCCGGGTCATTCCCTTTATGAGCTCTTACCATCTGGCCGGCGCTATAGAGCCCTAAACACCAGAACTAACAGATGCCTAAACAGCTTCTTTCCCCAGGCCACCTTATGAACAGCTAATACTCCTCTGACTGCGACTGTGCAATTTAATTTAATTTAATTTAACTTAAGCAATGTAAACGACTGTACAGTTAAACACTTGAGGATACCCTACCAGATATAGCACAATTGTATATACCACACTGTCACCATTACATTTCTTTTTACCTATTTTTACCTACATTTATTTATACTGCTACACTCACAGTTTATTTATATTCTTGGTACTTGATGTCACTGACTCTGGAAGCTAACAACACTGAAACTAATTCCTTGTATGTGTAAACATAGTTGGCAATAAAGCTTTTCTGATTCTGATTCTGATTCTGATTCTGAGAGGTGTTCCAGGCATTCCCCACTGGGAGGAGACCCCGGGTAAGACCCAGGACATGGTGGACAGACTATGTCTCACGGCTGGCCTGGGAACACCTTGGAGTCCCCCGGGAGGAGCTGGAGGAAGTGTCTGGGGAGAGGGAGGTCTGGACATCTCTGCTTAAAGTACTGTCACCGCGATCCGGTCCCGGATAAGTGGATGGAAATGGATGGATGGATGGATGGATATAATTTTGCCAAATGATGTTTAAGTTTAAGGGACCTAATATCAGAAAACATGAGAATGAATATTTTCTCAAGTATTAGTTAAAAAAAAGATAAGAAAGCAAGAGTAAAATGTATTGGAAAACAAGATGCATGGTAATGTCACTGGCATATATGATTTCAAGAGTCCAACAGCTTCCGGTTTTCAAGGATTTTGAGGGCCCTTGTTTCCACTTGGAATCTTTAAATTGCTACAAATAAGCAGTCCTCTGATTCCCCTTTGTGTCAAGTAAGTTGTCTGAACTGTGAGAGCAATGCTAAAAAGAAAACGGGTCCTTGTACAGAACAAGTTCAAGACACTGTAGGGTCAGTTAAGCCTTTTACAGCCATATTGCCCCAAGAATCTGGTGTGTTTCATCCAGTCAGCCACAGAAATATATCCACATATGTATAAGTGACAGGGAATCTTACTGATGAAGGCATGTGGACATTGCAGATTGCAAAAAGAGGAGGGGGAAATGAAACAACTTGACATCCATGTTTGAGCTTGGCATTGGCCAAACGATATCCACTCCAGGTACTCAAACTTTTTTCTTCAGGAAGTTTCTATTTCAACATTTTAATATGAACACACATTTCAAGTTGGCAAACTTCAGCTGCTGGTTAAAAATCCTGGGTAAAAACTCCACAGGTGAGTACATTTTCAGATTCATGAGGGTTTCTTAGTTCTTCTTTCGTAAGGTCTAATTTATGGGTGCTTGTCCGTCAGTAAAAGGTAGAAATATCTGTACATGTCAGAGTTAAAACCACGAAATCTAGCAGTTGTTTCTTTATCTTAGGGGAAAAAAGAGAATAATGTCATATTTTTCATGCCACTGAATAATGATGTTTTTACTCTAGAATAAGTAGTTGCCTTCGGTAACAAAACACATTAACTGGTATAACTCAAGGTCATATTGAGACCATTTGCTTGATGAATATGTTGGTTGTTTGACATTATCATATAAATTTCTCCATCTCTGTCATGAAAAACAAAAAAAACCCCATCCATTTGATAAAAATATCACTGATTCACTGGAGCACTGAAATACTGAGATACATTAAAGGTCCTGTGTGTTTATGTTGTGTATATGTGGATGCCTTTCCCACCCACACTCTGGCTGCATTCTCACAAACAATGTCCTCACTCCGCTGTGCTGTTTTTGCTGCAAATCTGCAGGTTCTGCTGGACTGAAGGGTATTGTTTAATGGGCAGACAACAACGAGCAGCCTGGGTTTTTCAAACACATCAAGTCTTTTATGATTATTCCACACTAGCGTTGACGACGGAGAGGATAGAGTTGCAGACAATTGTGACAATGAAAGTAAGAAGAAAAGCACACGAGACAGCTGCAGAGAGTTAAGAGTTTGGGGGTGGGTAATGGGTGTCGGGGGCGTAAATTGAATTTCATGAGTGAGAGGCAGGAAGGGATGCACAGCGACAAGGGAAAATCACAAGGTATTGCTTCCTTGTCATAAACAACTACTAAATTGTATTTATTTATTTTTTCCTAATAGTCAGAAGCTACATTTGAGAGTAGCCGGTATCATTTTAACATTAGAAAATATTATTGTTTTAAAAGGGATTCATCTAATATCTCCTGTGACTGTAGCAGCTCAGACTAATCGATGCCAGTGACTGAAATTGAATAGTTGTGCTCCTGTGAGGGCTCTTCTTCAAGTTCTGTACATCTGGGCTCAGTTGCACAATTTAATTTTGTACAGTTTGCAGATACTCTGCTCTGCTCTGCTGGAGAGACACATCAACAGCTAGCATCAAGTAATGAAGTATACTGTGTTTTGAGAATTGGACACTGGAACGTGTGCAGCCCACATCCGGTTCATTAGTTCAATTTCATTTGTATTTCACCAGTTTTTTGGATGTTGGTCGATATTACCAAAATTATTGTGTAGGGAAAGATCATAGACTGTCTAGGAAAAGCTGGACGAACCCCCTGTGATGTCACCCAAAGGTTTTTGGAGGGCTACTTTTAAAGCCGCTTGCCCACTTTTGTACTGAGCGGCGCCACGTTGCAGATGGAAGGAATACTGTGATACTTTTTTTTTTTAAACACAGTATTTGAGCTCAAGATTTTAAGCAAAATTTTTCCTTCAGAGACATTCTTAAGTAATTGCATTAGTGTAAACTCTTAACAGTCAAGTGACTGAGCACCTTCACTACAAACAATGACAATATTTCAACATAAATGTTTTATTCTATTCTTATAATGTAATAAATATAGTCTCAAGAAAAAGATAATTTTGCAAAATAAAACTGCAGTTTTCTGTCAACCTTTCCAAATGTGTCCAAAAAATCCTTTTATTCTTTAAACTGCAGAAAGAGTCGTTTGGATGGGATCCAAAACTGCAAGAAAGGAACTCATAAGGGACTTGTGGCAAAACCGGCCTTACTCTCTCACAACTCCACTTTCAATTTTGTCTGGTTTAGTGGCTTCATTTTCTGATAAAGTAAGAATGAAATGAAGTATTTCATCAGTTACACCTGGTACCTTATGGTAGCCTTTGTATAGGGAAACCACAAGGCCCAGATATCTTCAAATCACTGAAATCTATAAAAAGACAAGAAAATGCAGTACAAACAAACCAGAAGGCAAAACATTCAGCAAAGACGTATAATGATTCTACAGTAATTTTCAAAAATAATGTGGGTGGGAAGATGCAAAGCAACATGTAGGTCAAAGGCCAGGTTTTGGTAATGATTCAAATGAACCAAGAGACTAGTGAACGAATAAAGCCAAATGCCAGAATAGCATATTTTGACCTTTCCACATGTATCTCAAGCTTGAATGAAAAGTGGTTATATTCTCTGGGATATTTAAATAAATTGTGTGGGCTTAAAGAAAGAGATTATTGTAGGAGCAGTGTAATTCTACAAACCACGACCCTGAACTAAGCCGAGCTGATCCGGTGTCAGACACATGAGGACAATTAACACATTGCAGCACAGCCAGAAAAGATGGCCTTTATTCTATTTATAGCTCATTAAACGCCCCTTAAGATGGACTCATTATTGCTTTGCAGTGTGCTCAAAAGGAAGGAGCATAAATAATTATCAGTTTAAAATTAAAGATCCAAAGGGAGGGGGAATGCAAACAGTTTCATGTATGTGTAACCGGGGTCAGGGAGGTCCTACCACAGCGCAGATCTTGAATAAAAGAAAGGTGAGATCTTCTTCTTAATACAAATGAATCCTAGGGTCTGGGACGGCTTGTCATCTCCTCCAAGAGGAAGAGTTCCAAGATCAAGAAGTCCTTCTGGATGAACACCAGGAAGGTGGAAAAAATCCCGAATCCTCAGCTGTCAGAAAACTCAGGAATAAACCATCCCTGGTCGTCTTGCTCGTTCCCTTTTAATCCTCCTGAGCCAAATCCTCAGTTACAGGTTGTAATATTCCCTCTGGAAAACTTTTGTCTCACTCGGCATGTGCTCACTCGGTCACCGGACTCAATCTACGCAGGAGGGGTCTACTTCCCCCGTCCAATCAGTTGCAAGCCCACACAGTTTAACCAGTAAGTAAAAGAATGGCAAAATATATTTGATAAACATATAAATAAGATACCAAAGAAAAAAATAAGGTTTGTAAAACAGAGCAAATAAATGATAATTAATTATACAAAAATTAATTCTGCAGAAAGGAGGGAAACTTAAGTCAAGTCAAAGTCCAGTCAAAGTCACGTTTAGTGTCAGTTCTCATGTGAGGTTCATACAGAGAATCGAAATGACATTACTCTCAAAACCTCGGTGCTGCACAATAAATAAATGACTTTCTAAACTTAAAGCCAGGGAGCTCAATTCCCCTGGGCTACATATGCACAAAGGAAAAATACCCTCAAATGATGGAATTCATGCAACCTAAATGCTATCATCACACTCTAAATGTTTGAAAAAATGTAAACTTAAACCTGTAAACGTGTAAGGAAACTTTCACAGCCACACAGTGATAAATTGAATGCCAAACAAGAACTGAACTGTGAAACAAATGTATTTATTTCTATGTACATTGTTTGGGGCATTTGGGTGTGCAGGAGAAATCACTTGCTCGGCAGCTCAGAAGTTCACTTGCAGGCATTGCAATGGTACATTTTTTCAGTGTATGGCAGCACAGAGTTGTTCCTCCAGATGGAAAGTCTAAAAATACTTCGTCATTCTGAACACAACGTTATGCATGGAAGACACTGCTGGGATTAGAAGAACAGCTAAGACTCCCCCATTGCATCTACTTAAAAGTCTTACCCCTCGCTGCACTATAGCAATGACAAGCTTCCCCTACTGTGATGTACACCACAGTATCACAGGCAAGAATTATATACTTACTGAAGCAATTCTTTTTAAAGAGTACATGAGAGTACAAAAGATTTGTAGAGATCACTCAGCATGCATGCTGAATTTTGGGAAGGGTTAGATAAATGTATTATCTCTATTCAATCTATTCTTCTTGATCTTTGCATGATTTAATGTCACGATTGACTGAAGTAATTCCACGAAACTCATAAATGTTCTGTTTTAAAACCCTCTTATTTTGTAAAGTTTCAGCTTTGGAGCAACACAATATGAAATAGCACCAAAAAAATGACTTTCTGACTTTGGCATTTTAGAGTTTGTCAGCTCAGCTGTGATCACCACTATGTTGTTAATCGATTTCCATGCGTGAGTGCATCTCCAGGGGCTTCTCCAACGTAATACCACAGGAATGGAGTAACAATGATGGTTACGTTTATCCATCACTGTTGATGTAGCATACTGTCACACAAGAGATCTTTCCACATCAAAATATCAGTTCCAGTTTTAAGAAGCGTAGCCTGGTTCTCCCGGCAAAACCCGGCAAAACCCCAGCCAAACTACCTTTAATGTCTTGCAACATTTGCATATGTTTTATTTTGAAGATTCTCTAATCTATTCTTGTTACTTATTTCCTGCCAGCTCCATCTAGAGTATGAATTGATGCAGGTTTGCAGAGGTAAATGCCAAATAAACTTGGCGCATGTCTTCAGTGCAGCAGGGTGGATGGTCGCTTCTGAAACTCTTCAAAAACCCGGCATGCGGCTGGTATAGGACCACTCTCATTGACTTAATGGCTGCAATTCATAGTGGCTGGCATGGTACAGCCGTTCCACGGGGCTTTCACTCCTGGTGAATCCCAGGTTACATACATAATTGATTTCACAGGATGTACAATTGGGGAGTGTGATGTGTTGTCCACCTGCAAAGCAGACATAATCATCAACGTGTTTGAAAGGGAGATGACGTAACGATTTCATCTCAAACATCTAATCAAGTGCTTCGTCTGGTATGTGCTTGATTACCATTATTGACATGTACTGACACCAGTACCACCACATCACTACACAGACTGACAAGACACGAAAGGGCAACCCAGCAGCCTCCATGTGCCTCGTTTCCCTCAACTACAAGGTCCTGTTGAATACTTTAACACCACCACTGAAGCTCTCAAAGCTGACGTAATAATCGTAGTGCAATTTGACAAGACATCATTACCAATCATTTCTAACATGAATCTTGTCTGTGTGTGTTTCCATACTGTGCAATGATTCTGGTGAACTATGAATATATCTTTCTATTGATCTCAGTAACTGATACACAAACTATTACTGGAACATGCATAACCCAAAATATAATATAAAATGTCCTTAATTATTATTACACAGATTATCCTGTCCAATGAGCCTAGATGAGGGCAAATGATAAGTGCACAGGGTGGGATACATCTCTAAATTTCTAAAGAAAATAAGTTTAACTCAAAAGCTTTCCTGTATTGGGTTTATGAAAACAGACAGGAGAAGAACATTCTAGAGGTTTATATAAATGGGTTTTTGAAGTCAGGGGTTAGTGACTCTAGAAGCCACTTGGCTACATCACAAGTTCGCCCGTCTTACCAACTTGAGCCTGTTGCTTGTGCTGGGTAGGGATTAGAGCTGGTTCAAGTCTGGACCGTTTAAAAAACTGTTTGCTTTTCCGTTCACACTGAGCCACAACAGAACCAAGTCATTCCATCACTTCCAAAGTTAAACCTCTTCTCTAGAAGATCACGGCACACAAAGGACATAGATCCCAGAGTTTTCCCTTGAAATCAATGTCGCCAGTATGCCTTTATAAATCCGTCCGTCCGTCCGTCCGTCCGTCCGTCCGTCCGTCCGTCCGTCCGTCCGTCCGTCCGTCCGTCCGTCCGTCCATCCAGGTAGCTAGGCCCCTGTCCATTTTCGAAAACTCACACTCACTAGTTTTGTCTCTCCAAGCTCACCTCCACCCCGCCACGTGTCTTGTTCCTGCTCCACCAGTACCTCAGCTCACCGCTTCGCCTGCCCCGTGTCACGAAGCGCTCTCCTCACCAGCCCACTGGTGAAACTCTTTGACTCCCTCGCCCCTTCTGGCTGGATCATTTAAATACATCAATTTTCACTTTCCTACTTCTTCCTCAGCCTCTGCATCTGGGTGCTAATCTGAGCCCACACACCACAGACTATTGATTTTCAAACAAAAGTTGTTCTACTGCTGCTGTCATGGAGGCTGTCTCCTCTACAGGTAAACGCTGGGCAAGACAGCGAGAGAGGAGACTGGCTAAAGCTTAACAGGAAGAGAGCAGTGGTTAATTCAACAAGTGTGGAGGTTAAGAAAGCGATCAAAGCAGAAATGCACAAGTGTAGAAATATTTTTATTATAAGGCAAGAATTAAAGTAAACAATAAAACAGAGCATGACCCCCCACCCACCCAAAAAAAAATGAAAATCCCAAATTTACGCAACCAAAACCAAAGATCTTGACAAAATAAGTTTGTTGTTTTAAAATGTCGAATCTCTATTAATCTGTTCCTGTAATAACCTAAACAGCCACTCCGTTCACATTTCACCCTGCAGACGGCTGCTAAGGACGGAGTTGCTGTTGATTCTCAATTAGGTTGCATAACCATTGATACATAGAGAATTATATCGAAACTATCAGGACGGCGGACTTAACTGACTCATTCTGGGAGCAACATGGTGCAGTGAGTCACTTTGGAGAACATTTGAATGATGCAACAGCCGACTGCAGTGCTGATATTGGAAATGATTGGCTGTAATTATTCTATAAAAACTGGGGCAGCACCAGTGACCTGATTTTCACAGGAGCTAATGTATAAGTTATGCAAAAAATTTGCATTGAAGAACTTTTCATTAATTAAATAAGTTTTGGACACTGAGGATTAATATTCTTTGCCTTGTACTTTTCGTAGTTTTTGGGAAACATCTGCCTCGTACATGTATTGTTGAAGTATTGGATTTAATCTCATTTCTGAGAGCTACCACAACATCACTCAAGACATATGTCTGGGTTAAAAACAAAACAAACATTAGGGAGAATGCTTTTCTACTATCGATGGTGATACCAAATCAAATAGCAGTAATCTGCTAAGTCTAATCACATGACAAGAATAACATCAATTATGTGTGTAATTGTACACGGCTTGGTAGATATCAATTTATTTACGGCCCATCTCAAGGCAAGCACATCAGAAAGCCATTTCAGGCATAAACCTGTCTCCTGGAAATTACATTCATGTGCAACTAATTGCTGTCTGGGTTATGCTCAGTAATAAGCTTTTAAAAGGGGGTGTGATGTTCTTGGACTGCATACAAGTCACTGAGTGGTGGTTACATTTTATTAATTAGCAACAAGTAAACAGAGCATCTGGGAGACGTAGCTGCTGCAGGGAAGCCTGTAACCTCGGCTGTATACCATGCAATTATTAATATGACACAATGAGTGGACCTGCAATTAAAAAATGACTAACCAGACAAGGTATATACTTAACTCACTAATTCTATTTAAAAAGCTGTGTGTGTCTTCTTCCAAATTGAATTCTGCTTCTTGAAACTGAATTCGAGTTTTGTAAACTACTGGGGCGGAAACCTGCTATGATATATGTTTGTGATCAACTGTAAGCCTAAAAGATTTAAGAGTTAAATGAGGGGAATGATCTTTGTAAGTATTCAGGGGTGCAGCAGTTAGTTTACATGCACAGTTTGCTTGAGCTGCAGAGATAGACTGGACTTTCTTTATCTCAGCACACATGCACACAAATGGAGTTGAATTACCGACCAAACTATAATCCACCATCACCGGGGGCAGTAGTGTCCACTTCCAGCTTGTTAGTGTCAGTGTCTTAATTTTGTTCTTGTGCTGCCTCTTGCAGTACTTCTGGGTCACGGCCCGTGGAACTGTGGAACATGCACGGAGCGCATCCGCCTGTTCCAGTCCTGCTGCAGGTTTCCATGCAGGGATTATCCCAGTTTCAGCTGTGTTATCTGGGCGGGTTAGCCCGACTTTACGTTTACGTTACCCCTAGATTTGCACAAAACCTAAATATCGTCATTTCAGAAAATCTGCCAAACATCATCTTTGGCAGATATTATGTTTTATATCATATTTTTACACTTTCACAAGGTGGTTTTAATACATGTTGATAAGTTTACCCAGTTTACCGCAAAAGCGTAATTGTCAAAGTTATGCATATATTATAACATGATTGCCTTTAGTCGTCATTCTCTGATGTCTATATGTGGTGTCATTGGTAAGGGAAAAGACCGGAACACCTAGGATCAAGATATACAGGATGTCTGGGCCAAAAGGGCCCATAGTGGGTCTGTTTCTTCACCTGGTGATATTTGCATATAACATGTCATGTGACCCCTTTGTTCGTCCGAGAATAAAAGAAACCGCTGCAAGGGGGAAAGGGGGATTTGTGACGATTACATTCGTGTATCATTCACCGGTGTCGGCCTTTCCCCCTTTTTGCAAAGGCTTGAACAAGACTACTGTCTCTGTGTGGTTCATTCCGACCCTTGAGAAGGTTAAAAAACTTTAACAGTAATGAAAACACTTTTTTGCGCTTTTGCACGTCTCCAGCAGCACTGAATGTGACGTAGCTTTACTGCATTACATAACTCTGACCAAACCTCTGAATAATCATTTGAAAGATCACCTGATAGAGAGTTTATTGAGATCTTGAACGTGACATATTGTATCAATATGTGAAATATATGTGTGGTTGTAGTCATACCTGGACTTTATACGGTACAAAAAAAAGAGACAAAATTAAGAATAGCGAGGTTGGCAGAGGTTATATTCTTTCCTTTAATAAAACTGATACTGTAACTGATAGGAAGTAATTGGGGACAAGGGAGGGTTACTACTCTTTTAACCTCGATGCCGTCAGGTGTGTTACATAGCAACACACTGGATCTGCGGCCTTTGCTGGTTTCTGTTCAAGCTGATGTCCTGGTAACCCACTGAGGAGGCAGTGAACAACGTTTCCACATATGTGGCCCAGCTAGGATCCATTATGAGCCTCCAAGTGTGTACAAAAATACCTCTAATATCATTACAACCTAAAAAGAAAATACTATTTTCTCATCCTTTCATAATTTTTGCTAAAAATTACAGTATCCAGATTATGAAGGAAATGATTTCCATTCCCATTAAAATTTAACCTCTGTATTTAACCTTTGGATTCATCAATCCAAAGGTTAAATGGTAATTTCAAGAAGTTTCATTGGTTTAAATTAGTTTACACTTCATTTTATTATAGTTCACATTCTAATAATAAATAATTAAATACGTGTTCTAGAATTGATGTGAAAAACAGTTGTTATCTGTGGAGAGTGAGGCACTAAAAAAAAAAACAAAAATGCCCTATTAATACAATTTACTTGGGCCAAGGGAAATGGTCTGTTGCCATTTCTGCCAATCAAACCGACTTTCTGCTTGTTTCCGTCTTACGTGCACACTCATCTCATGCATATTCAGTGTGTGAGCAGTGTTGTTGTCCAGCAGGTAGAAGCGGCGCTGCCAGCAAGTTGCACCGGAACAGTAAATGAGAACAACAAGCAGTATGGATCATAAAAAAGAGAGTAAAATGAAAGTTAATACTGTTGATGCAATTCGGTAATGGTGATAACTGAGGGAACAGAAGGAACTGAGGGGCAACGCCATGGTGGCCATATTTCCTTTGGGCAGTTTGTCCCATTGTCCAACTGGGGTCTTGTCTTTTCAAGGTTCAGGTCGGGTTGATGAAATATAAAGACAATCCAGTGATGGTGTTTGTCTACGTACTAACGTCGTATCACAGCGGTGGTCCACACGTCCACGAGTTCTGGAGGACTTTAGGAGGGAGATGCGGAACTTGTTGGTTGTATTCTCTCAAATGTTCCAAGAATACCTATAAATGCATACATTTAATAGAAACTAATAGGGTTTGACTTTGAATGGTCAAAACCTAAAGTTTAATCCAAACCTTATTTTCAAATTCAGCGAAAACCCAACCAGCTAATAACATTAGATGCACTGAAGTCTGAATCAACAGTTTTTGTGTGGCAACTCACTGACTGAAGTTGTTTTTCTCTCTTTCACACGTCGACAATGTCGCTGCCTCTCGGCTCTTTGTGCGAGTACTAGTCAGCCTGATCAGTTCAGCTGAAAAATGTCTGCGGCTCATTGCACTGAAGGAGCTTATTCCCCTGCAGGGAAGGAGCCACTGGATCTGCTCTCTAATAACAGCAGCGGTGGTGCGACGTGCAGGCTTGATTCCGCACTGGCAAATCAGCGTGACAGCCACTTTAAGCTGCACATCACTGCTTCAGGCTCCGCTCTGTCATTGCCTGTGCTGTCCCATGTCAGCGAGAGGGGAATACGGCATGAATTAAGATTCCTTAAAGTGCTGTAATACATGACATGACTGAGCCACCCAGTCTGAGAGAGTGAGAGCTGGGGTGGTGGGTCGGGGTGGGGGAGGTGGGACTCTTGCAGTGAATTAATGAATGTGCAGTATTAGCTAGAAAATCCTGTAAAATTTCATGAAACTTCCATGGCTGCAGTTGTAAAATTAGGTCACAGGATGGTGCATAGAAAGAAGAAACTCCTCGCTGAAGCTGAAGTATTTACTGTATATTTAGCATCACGATAAATCACAGAGATTGCAGCGTTGCTGTAGACCCGTCATTGGTTGATTAGCATCAGCATTTTATAGACAGCTAGACTGGAGGCAGCAGCTCTGCCCAAGATACAGCATGACATTAACATTTTCTTTAGGAATGATGAAGATTGATAGGTTAAAGAATGAGCACATCAGAGGAACAATCAGCGCTGGTGTCCTAGGGACAAAGTAAGATCGGCTAGATTGAGATGGTTTGGACTCATAAAGAGGAGAGGTCGTGGATATATTGGTAGAAGGATGCTGGAGATGGAGTTGCCAGGCAGGAAAAAGATGAAGAAAACCAAAAAGGAGATTTCTGGATGTGGTGAAAGAGGATATGCAGTTGGTTAGTGTGATACAGGAATAAGGAGGAGCCAACAGATGGACACGAATGTCCTGCTGGGGTGATCAGAACGTGAGGAGGAAAAGACATTACTCTCATTACACACCAGATACTTAACCTGTTCCCATATAGTATTAGTATTATTATTCTGGATAAGTCTGTTTATATGAGCTTAATTATAACCATTACATTTAAAATGATCTTTTAGTAACAATACATACTTTTCTCTTTATGTGTGTATATATGGATAAAAAGGTTTCTCTCACTGCTGCTGGTCTGCTTTAAAAACAAAGTTTTACACTGAAAAAGTTTTAACAAGGCAATTTCATTCAAAAGCTTTTTTTGCTTACATACAAATCAGTGTTGGATGTTGATGCAACACTTTCTCTCGGGCCATCAGAACCCCATCCACTTCAAGATAAACAGGAACTTAACTCAACTAAGTGAACTAAGGTTCTGGGACCATTGTGGTTTCTTCGCTGACATTAATGACGACATTCCTGCTCAATATTATTGCCGCCTTAATGCTCCACTTTGAAGCAGCTATTCAAAAAGCTTTTAAGAAAACTGTCAAATGTGGAGTTTGTGCAGAAAATATAATTAATCCAGACCATTAATAGAGTAGCAAAACCTTTAATGTTTTTATGGTCTCATACTACCTTTTGAAGTGTTTTCATTGAGCAAAGTTACCGACAAATGTATTTATTTAGTCATTTAAACCTTATTCAACATATGAATGAGCCTGTTTTTCATCTTTAGATGGCATCTCAGCTCTTAATGTTAGGGTGAGCCGTATTTAAGAAGATATAATAATGCAACAATGCCATAAAATATGAATAATTATGTTTGCATTAGAACTGCATGAATATAAGACTTCATTATCTTCAAAGAAACAATTAATGTTCAAGACCCATGAAGGCAGTAAGTGGCATTCATGTGAACACGAACAGCGACCATTATACCTCTGTATGCTCATTAATCATCTATTTCATGTTTTGATTCGGAAATCAGATATTGTTTGATTCTTCTAAAACTCAGTAAAACATTCTTCTCCGTCAGAAGTGATTTATCTGAGTTTATGGGTGGTTCAAGTAGACCGTGTTGAAGCTGTTAAGCGTCGTCTTTATCTTGATCACATTCATTATCAGACCACATCAGCGAAGGCAAACATAATTAATACAAATCCCATCACTTGTTCTCACAGTTCCTGATGCCGATCTTTATCAACAGGAGCTGGTGCGTTGGGCCTGACACGTCTTTAATCATGAGCGTGAACCAGGCTGAAAACCTATGGATACCTTATGTTGGGCAGAGGGGTAATTAAATGAAAAGCTGAGAGTCCAGCAACACTTCAGCGTGACCTCTTGCCCACCGGCCGATTGGAGGTAACAACCATTAAATCCCAGTGGAAACTTCCTGGTTTAAATAAAAAAGACTAAATGAATAAAACAAGCAGCTCTTGGTATAACAAGCGCTTCTTGCAAGCTGAAAGTAAGTTGCACAGAAAGCAGCGTGCAACACCCTGTCTGATCCTGTGAACGTGTTGCATGAACTTACACGCCGTGTGTGGACGGTTTCCACATAAAATAAATGGAGATGAAGACCAACAAACAGCTGCTTTTCATCTGCTATGCCAGAGGACACCTACACTTTCTATCACCCCAAGTTTTTCTAAACCTTCAAAGAATTCTTTTTTTTTTTGAGAAAAACTTTAAGATCAAGTTTATCATATTTTCCAGAAGCACAAACAACAACAACCAGAATTATCTGAAGAAGTTAATACTGTGCAAAGATACAAGCAAGAGGGTCTGTGATGTCAACAACAGCTGTTTGTGTTTGCAGTTTTATCTGTCCAGCCTTCCCCAGATCTAGTTATGGCTTCATAACACATGACGTGTCAGAAAAATGCTGCAGTTCAGAGAAAGTTTAATCAAACAAAGTCTAATCTTAGAAGCAGACGGAAGCACGGGAGAAGAGAGCCCTGACCAAAGGAAGCAGCTACGCCGCAGACCTCAGCGCTCCCCTAAAATAAAGACAATAAACTGAACTAATGAATCTAAAACAGCTGGTAACACCCAGGTCAACTAATAAGCAATAAGACAAATAACAGTCCAGTTAACAGTCCACAGACCTAACGGCAGTTTGGGGCGAGAACAGAACACTGCAACGCAACTTCAAGGTGTCATTCTATCCCGCTATAACAGGAAATCGATCAACGGTCGTCACAGGGATTGTACAGGATTCACAAAGATAGAAGATGTTAAAGGATGAAAATGGATGAAAAATTATTTTAAATCTAACTGTTTGATCAACTAAGAGATTATTCCATATGAAAGTTCCTTAGCTATATAAAAAAAAAAATCCAAAGTAGCCCAGTTGGAGGATTTAAGCGATGTACAAATGAACTGATCCATTATAATCTGATAAAATGTTGTTTGTCCGTCCGTCCGTCCTGTCTTTTGTTTTGTTTTTCCCAGTGATACGTCTTTTCCTACTGGATTTGAAGAGCTGCATCTGTTCCCACTCTTGGCCCTGTCACTCACAGACTGTATGAAACAATGAACGAAGCGTTGCGTCACCAAACCGGTTGGTTTCTGTTACCTGTTTTTCTGCACGGCGCCGCCATGTTACTCAGGAAGCTGACGAGGACACGCCCTCTATGTGTCAATCAAGGATTGACTCAACATGTGGACTGGAGGGCAAAATGAAAAAGGCAGCTGCGTTTTCTGGGTTTCTGCGGCGGGTGGTTGCTTCACTATGCGCGGTAGCAGGACGGTTACGGATGACGGAGTGATAACGGCTAGCCATTGGCTGCTTTACATAAAATCTCCTGGCGTCAACAAAAAAATTCACCCCCCTTGGCGTTGTCGTAGGTGTGAAGTAAAACGATTGAGACTAAAGTGGTCTCACACAAGCAGACTGTTTCTGCTCCAAAGCTGGACATCATCAAACTTCAACCGATCTTAGGTCCTCGTGAGCCTCAACCTCCAAGTTAGACGTTGGCGCTCGGTGTCACTCTGAAAACAGGCGCATTCAATTTAGCAGCACAAACTGTAATTCTTAGCTCAGTAGGTCCCCCTATAGACATGGAGATTCATTGCTCATTATAGGATTTGTTTGGTCTCTTGCTTGCTCACTCACTCCTCCACGTTCCAATATTTTATTTTCCTCCTTTTTCAGTAAGTCAGTGAGATCAGTGGATACGTAAGCAGTAATGTAGCACCTGATTTGAATATTTTCAGATCGGTTCAGGGTCTCGTTCATATGTGAAAATAATACGAGATGATACGTACATTTGCCCTTGCCGTCTAAGAGGACAGAATTGTTTCCAGACCTTTGCGAATGCTGCTTAAAGCAATGGCTTGGATAACATCTTCTGTCATGTGTTTCACACTTTATGAAATAACAAGGCAGAAGTTGCACTGTCGCCACTGACCTTTACTGAACCAAGTGACAAAATATCAGTATGAATGCCCACTTACTGTGGAACGCTGAGGCCGCGTGTCCATGCCAGTGATCTATTAGAAATACGGAGATATACCACATCTTGTGTTTCACCTGTGTTCATTAAAAATAGTGCCAATCTTCCTCTATCGCTGCCAAAGCTTTTCCAGCTCTGTTTTCCGAGCTGATAATCAGTGGAAATACAGAAATCAGATAAGGTCTGCAGTTAATAGATTATGTAAACAACTCATTAAAAAAAATATGAAAAATGAAAAATCAGATAAAGCCATGAAATTGAAATTGTTTAAGACCTGGAGCGTAAATACATGTATGGATAAAAGACGGTGAGAGATAGATGACACTTCCTAAGAGCAATCAAATATGAATTCAAATGAAAGTGAAAATGATCCTTTTTCATGAGTCTGCTGTGGCGCTTTAATACGTGCACTCAAGGTCAATCAGCACTGAAACAGACTTAACATAAAACACACACACACAAATATACCATGCATCTTTCTGATCATTTAAACCTCAGTTAAAACACAGCAAAATTGTTGAGTTTTTGAATGAATTTGTGGTTCACAACATTTCAACTAAAATTGAATTGTTACCTTCAGATCTACCGATTCGTTTCCGATCATTGTCCTGCTCTACGAGCCAGTTCCAACCAGGTTTTAGACGTTCGGCAGATTGCCTCACATTTCCCTCATGACTGCTCTGGTATACAAAGAGTTGCTGCAAAACAACCCCGAATCCTCACATCTCCACTGCTGTGCTTGACAGTAGATATGACATGACAGATCATGTTTTTAACAAATATGACGCTGGCCCTTAAGGCCTAACAACCCCACTTTGGTCTCATCTATCTACAGTTGCAGAAGTCTTGTGGTTTGTTCAGAAGCAGTTTTGGGAACCTCAGTTGTGTTTCTATTAACTTTTTAAACATGAAGCTTTCTCCTTGCAACCCCTACAAGAAAACAGCACAGTCTCTTTTTAATTGCGATGTCATAGACCCATAAATAATCAGGGAGGCCTGTAGGGTCTGAAACAGCACTTGGATGTTTCTGTATTTCATGGTCTGACCTTGGGTTACATTTATTGCTATGACAACTCTTGAGAAGAGTGGCAGTTATCTTGAATGCTTTACACCTGCGAATAGTCTGTCTCACTGCAGGAACATGAAGTGCAGTTTTTTTTATGGAAACAGTTTTATAACCCTTTTCAGATTGATGAACTGTAGCAAGCTCTTCATTAATACCACTTCTTATGTCTTTCCCTCTTTTCACTGTGTTAACTCACAATAAAACGCTCCAGACCAGCAAACTCCCGAGATGTTTGTTTACAGTGGCCTGCACACCTGCCGATTCATCAAGGACTGGGGATTAGCAGCACCTGGCTGCAATTTACTCTCTTAAAGCCTCAACATACCAGCAGAAGTATGGGAGAGTGGTTAATGGTTAAGAATAGTTAGAATGCTATATTAGGACAGGACAGGACAGGACAGGACAGGACAGGACAGGACAGGACAGGACAGGACAGGACATAAAAGGACATAAAGAGTAACGGAGGAGAGTCTGGTGGTGCATCAAGGACTGGTTCTGAGCTCCTGCTCGTTTGCTCTGATGAGTGATAGGTTGATAGATGATGTCAGACAGAACTCTCCATAGACTAGGAGGTTTGTTGATTACGCTGTAGTCTGCAATAGGAGTAAGGAGCAAATGAAATATGTGAGTAAGCGGCAGTGCAGGCAGGGTGGAGTCAGTGGAGGAGAGTGCCGTATTTTATCTGTGAGGAGCAGTAGCAGTGGGGGTTGCAAGATGTTACTGAGACTGGCCATGACACAGAAAATAGACCTGAAGGTACCAGAGTTGAAGAAGTTAAGTTTTTCTTTAAATTTTTTCTTCAGGTGGATACATTATACCTTCAGATGAACAGCCAAGGATAGATGTTTTAGAGATGAAAGGAGGCGAGATTTAGATGTTCAGGCACATAAAGAGGAAAGATGGTGAATACACCGAAGGGTGCTGGAGATGGAGTTTACAGGCAGGAGAAAAAGGGAAAGATGAAATAGGATATGCACTTGGTTGGTGTAACAGAAGAAGATGCAGCAGGCAGTGTAAGACACATGATCCACTGTGGTACCTTCAAAAGTGAGAGAGATGAGGAGAAGAAGAAATGTATTGCTGACACAATTTTCCTCCTCCTTTTTTTTTTTTTTTTTTTAAATACGTTCTGTGATGGGGAAAAGTTTATTTACTTGAAAAGCTATTGGACTAGAAGAAGTGGTACTATCTTTTGGGCTTGTCTGGAGAATGTGGGCTGTGATTGACACTTGTAAACACACCCCCTGGCTCTGATTGGAGCTGCAGCGGGACCGGTGGGAACTTCTAAAGTGGGTCTTGAGCTGCAGGTGGTGTGTCAGGAGCGGATTTGTTTCTCAAATTACAGACTTTATGCAATATTACCTGAAAACATTGATAAGTTTAGCAGATATGACAAAAATACACTTACCAACTGCAACTTTAAAACAACTCTCTAAATGAAACTTCCACCCAAAAATAGTCCATGTAAGTGATGACCTGCAGAAATGTCATCATTTTCCAATAATATTTTCATTCTCAAGACAAGGAAGCTCAGTTTTTCCCCTACAGATGTGCACACACATGCGCACACACACTTCACTTCTCATAACATGTCCAATTTTTCTTTTCGCTTTTTTAAAACTGTTTTCAATTTGCTGGTACGAGCTGCTCCTAGCACATGCTCAGTAAGCCCCGTAGTGCAAGTTAATCTACCAATACCCTCCTCAGCTCAACCCTGCACTCATACACTCACACAGACTCAGAGCCCCATTAAAATAGAGGGGGAGTGGGGGGCCGGAGGTAACTGGATAGCCGCAGGCTCCTCAGCGAGTGGCTCCATATAATGAAGAACATGTGGTTCAGTAAGAGTGAAGAGTGAGTACGTGTGTGAAACTAGAGTTGGTGCTTGCTTAGCGGTTGATCTCAAGAAAGTCCAAGAGTTTGCATTTGGGAAGGGGGCCGAGCTCCGCAGGGATGAATGTTTAAATTAGATGAGCAGCGTGGGAGTGAAATCGGTGAGAAGTTTTTCCCGACACAAAATTGCCTCTTATGTGCTGACATGCCAAGAGGGAACCTTAATGAGCCTCCTGTTGGAAATAATGGTCTCATTGCTTAATTGGAAAAGGAGAGGTGAGTCCTCCCAGGCACCATTTTGACAAGATAGATGTTGATATGATGGCTCTGCACGGGGGAAGAAATCCCAGGTAAATAGATCAAGTTACCCTATGTTTATAAACTATGCATTATACGATGCAGTCATTGATAAAAATGCTAAACAACTCATTTTGTTGGGCACAGCTGGGTCACAGAGGTGCTGTGGACTGTGCAAGCTTACGCTTGATGCAGAAAAGACCCAAATCTTGAAACAATTAGCATACCACAAAACTATCGCTTTCGTCATCATAATTTCTCCGCACACAGCAATCACGCATCAAAGACAAAAGAGAAAACAGAGCTTTGGACTCATTAGATGCTGACAGTAAACAAAACATACTGCAGAATCCAGCCCGGGAGAAGGCGTCGACACACTGCCAGATTCGAATCTGTTTGTGACCGTCGTGCACGTGTGGGCTGCAGTTTGAACTTGTAGGCGATTACACTGTCAAGAGCACAGTAACTTTAATTCATACAGCGTTTTTATTTGGCCTCTTGGATGTATGTGTGATGGAAAATATTAAATGTGTGACCTGACCGGTGGTCACGTGCAAATCTTGGCTTTGACATGTTCTGTGGCCTTCTGATGGTCCAGTTTGTGCAGACTCATATTTGGTCCTTGATTTCCCAGCTCTGCTGATGCACGCACGTGATGCGATTCAATATAATTACTTATTGTTTAGTCTTCATCAGTCTGTGAGATTTAAGTTACTGTGCAACCTGAAAATCTTTGTCGTTTCTGCATCGAGACACCTGGTGTTTGTTTGACCCATTTACATGCAACTGTTTGAATTTAGGGTTAGGTTAATGTACTAAACTTTGGATCTTCTCTCATGTCTTTATTTATGATAGTCTGATGAACTCAGCCTTAGTCCACATAGTCACCTAGAGGTTACAAAGTGGCCCCAGTGTAGGGGGACACATACCACAGAGATCATTATGGCCTTTATCGGCCACACAAAACATGTTACAGTATGACCTGACTGAGCAGATAAAAGCTCAACTTTAATGATATAAAGACCATTTTTACCCTTAACAAAACACAATCCCAACACCAAGTGTCTAAGTGAACACATCATTAGAAGATGAGAGTGCTTGTCGGACCAGGCGGCCCATTTGTTTTCCTCTTTAATACAAAGACCTTATCTGGGTTCGTCTTTGATTTCCAGGGACAGAAGAAACTGCCTCTAGACGCCATTGTACAGGCATACAACCAGGCAGGGAAACAGTCCTGAGATGTAGGCAGAGCGACAACCAGACTCGTAATAAACAGGAAACCTTTTAACTGGTCATCCCGGATCATGGAGGGCATCACGGATCTTAAACAAATCTATGTACACGATTCTCTGGTTCCATTCTGTCACCTTGTACAGAAGTGTGGCATTGGAGAAAATCAAGTTTAGCACCTTAACTCCCATAAATTAAATCTTTTGTAACATCTGAAATGAACAGCAAAACACCTACCGTGACCTTCCTCCACCGATTTCAGAATTAACTCAAATCTCCAATCACCATAAAATTTTATCCATATTTTACACATAACACATAATTTGTAGTATTGTTTAACAACTTTGGCCCATCAATAAAATAGGAGCAGTTTCTAGAGTTTGCCTCCGATTCTGACTTCTGCAACTCATTCAACACAGTGTAATTTACAGAGTGCTTACTTTTTTACTGGGGAAAGAAGTTTTTCACATTGCACACAAAAAAGAAATGTGTGTGTGTGTGTGTGTGTGTGTGTGTGTGTGTGTGTGTGTGTGTGTGTGTGTGTGTGTGTGTGTATGGTTTTCTTTGTTTGCATGCAGCTGTTAATATGTCTCTTTCTGCTGTAAAGGTGTGTTTCTGTCTATTACAAATGTGTAAAAATACATCTTGAATTCATACACACTACTTCCCAGTTGCACACAAAAACCCTCTTCCTGCTCATGTTGCGTAATGGATGGGCAGGTTTATTTCATATTTTCAGGTATTATCATTCTGCGCTGTCTAACCAAGGTCAATGGGAATATACTTGTCTCTCCCTTTTCTGACAATTTAATAAAACTTCTTATAGACCTGTACCCTTTCGCGGTGCTCTGTTTTACAGCCCCTATTGCAACTAAGGCTCTTTCTAATGCATACAGGATAAGGGAGGTTTGTGCACGCATCAGAATCAAAGCTCAGGGTTTGCTTGAATTTTATTTTTCTCTGCAGCTTTTTAGGAGAAGCAATAATACATGAGAGTAAACGGTAGAACAGCTGAAGTTTGTCTCTGTGCCATTGTTTTGCTGTTTGGGCTTGTGGTTTGTGTGCAGGTATAAGTAAGTGTGTGACATGGGCCTTGAACAATCAAAGATTCGGCTGCTTCTCTAAACATTTTTTTTTCTTTTTGAGAAAAATCTACTGACTGAACATAAAAATAATAAGAAGAAGCAGGACTGTCAGCAGGCTTAGGATGGTCCAATTTAAAAACATGGGACATTAATAAGAAAAAGAATAGTCTGGGGCTGGATTTTACAGTTAAACATCTGTTGAATGTATCTGTTCTCTCTGCTCGACCGGCTTTTTGACATGATGAAAATGCATCGCTGTGGATAGTCGTCTGAACTGTAGTGGAACATCACAGCTTGAAAAAGCCTTCCTGGGTCTAAGAAGCCTTGTAAAACCATCCACATGGTCTGAGACGTACATTTTTTCTTTTCTTTGTAAACAATCTACACACGTTTAAAAATCTATCTCCACTCAACAAAGCACTTTCCAATGTCCTCCTCATTCACCTATTCACACAAATTCTCTACAGCACCTCATATTTAATATACATCTTCATGATATAAACAGTATGCAACACTTTACAGTCATGAGCATACAGGACCAGTGGGGTGTGGTGTCTTGCCCACGTGCACTTTGTGACGTGACGGAGCTGGGGATTGAACTGCCTCTTCTAGTTGTCCACTGTCCACTGCTTCAAGGTCATATGAAGGGACATCTGCCGTCAGGCAGTGCGAGCATCAACCCCACAGAATCAGTACATCTTCTGTTAAATCAGATGTTTTGCACAAATAAATGGATTTTACATCTGTCAAAATATAACATTTATTTACAGTAAAAATAAAAAATAAAGAGCATAAATTGAACATTTGTTTGGAAGGGAATAGTGTGTACACCCTTAAAGGCTGCAAAGCTATGCATGGCAACATTACTCACATCCATGAGGACAACTGGAAATTAAATCTACCCAAACATCAGGCAACCGATGATAGGGTTAAAACTTTAACACACTCTTTGTTTATCTCATTGTTATTTTACGCTCTGTACACTGCTCGTCTTATAAGATGATTGTACACGTCAGAATATATCTTGTACAAGTTGCTTATCTACATGTCATCTGTGACCTCCTTATTTTCAATAAAAGCCTTAAGAGGCCATCAGAGGGGGGGTGGACAGAGACGAGAGCAGCGGAGATGTGGCTGTTTCTCTGTCCGTCCTCCGTGATGATGAATGAAAAACCTTACTGACTTGTCTTTCTTCCTTATTGTGTGTTTAATAAATGTTAGGTCGTTTAAACCTGACAACCGACCACCACGAATGGTTTAAGTCCGGTAGGTGCAGGCGCAGTTTACTTGAGTGACACATTTCTTGAATGAGCTTGGCGAGACGCAAAGCTCATTTTAATATATTTCTAAAGAGTTGGAGCTGTAAAAGTCCACAGAGACACCATGACTATGCTAAAGTGCACAGATTGCACATCCAATAGATCAATCTTTCAGCAGTTTTCCTGAGCAAAGACCCGGTAGTACAACAAATTCAAAGGCCTTATGGAAGCAAGTGAAGGTTAATGCATCAAACCACGTCAACCACTAAATGTGCACTGTGTGGGTCATGGACCCAGTAAGCCAGCCACTCATGCTGTTGACTCTTCTTCTTCTTCAGGTAAAAGAAGGCACTCAGGATAGTTAGTCTTTCCTCAGCAGGTCAGTTATTACTGACATGATCCATTTTGCCTCACTGCATCTGTGTGATGATTGTGCTAAATAAATAGTTATTTTTTTCTGTTGGTCTTCATTTTAGAGGCAGCACCCTGCATGGGTCTAAATGAGGATAAATATGAACAGAATAATTTGTGAAGGGGGAGTCTCCCTTTGTTATTGTTGCGTTGAATGAAGATGTACAAGGTTGTTCATTATGGCTGCTTGTGCTAAAATGATTCTGGATTCGATTCAAGCAAGTAAAGAGCTCTTTAAATTAGATGAGTAGCACATGAATAGATTACCAACAAGGATCATTACGTTGTCCGCATTGGCGTCACCGGGGGCCCCACCCTGGAGCCAGGCCTGGGGCTGGGGCTCGAAGGCGAGCGCCTGGTGCCTACGGGACCCGGCTGGGCTCAGCCCGAAATGGTGACGTGGGCTTGCCTTCCAGTAGGCTCACCACCCGCAGGAAGAATCATGAGGGGTCGGTGCATGTGGTTTGGGTAGCGGTTGTGGCGAGGTGCCTCAGCAGCGAAATCCCTGGACCAAAACTCTGACAACGGGGACATAGAATGTCACCTCGCTGGGGGAAGGAGCCGGAGCTTGTGCAGGAGGTTGAGAGATATCGGCTAGAGATAGTCAGGCTCACCTCTACGCATGTGTCTGGATGTTGTAGGGCTGTCTTGGTTGACATGCATCTGCAACGTTGCACGGAGGTAGAGGACAGTGCCATTGGAGTGGCAAACTGGGGTGGTGGTCCCTCTGTTTAAAAAGGGGGACCGAAGAGTGTGTTCCAACTGTAGGGGGATCACACTTCTCGGCCTCCCTATGAAAGTCTACTCCAGGGTACTGGAGCGGAGAATTTGTCTGATAGTCGAACCTCTGATTCAGGAGGAAGAATGTGGTTTTCGTCCTGGTCATGGAGCACTGGACCAGCTCAGTACCCTCCGCAGAGTGCTGGAGGGTTCGTGGGAGTATGCCCAACCAGTCTACATGCGCTTCGTGGATCTGGAGAAGGTGTTCGTCCCTCGTGGTTTTCTGTGGTGGGTGTTCAGTGAGTATGCCTTCGGGGCCCTCTGCTAAGGGCTGTTCGGTACAACCGGGGCAGGAGCCTGGTTCACATTGCCGCTTAGAGACAGTGTGAGAAGCTGAGTCATCCGGGAGGAGCTCGGGGTGGAGCCGCTGCTCCTTCACAGCCAGAGGAGTCAGCTGAGGTGGCTTGGGCATCTGTGCAGGACGCCTCCCTAAAGACGTGTTCCAGTGAAGGAAACTGGCATTTTGATGGAAAACAAATGCTGTTTATTCTAAAAGGATAGAAGTCACAGAGTACATGTTTGATATTTAAAATCAGGCAGGAATAAAACAAAGCTATAAACCAATCCAACAGTTTTCTGTTTTTAATGTAGTTTCCTTTATGATTTGTGTTAAAGCTTTGATTGGCATCATCTCACTACAGTGAAACGATACGTTGGGGAACCCAGGATCCAGGTTTTTGCATCACTCTAAACATTGTTCAGCACCAACTCATGACATCAGTCCTGTATGGCAGCAGCTTCCCCCAGCAGGACAACGTTCCCCACCGCGGCTTGAGGACCAAAAGGCTTTTACCCAGCCTTCAAACGCCTCATATCCTGATTAAAGTTGGAGAATAAAGGATGCCTATTACTATCCCAAACCACAGTACCACTAGTCATCAACCCACAGAAGCCAAAGAAGGTGCTCCCAACCTCCAGGTGTGAAAAAACAACCCAACGTAGGACAAGCATTGTATTTGCTGGACACTTGATTGCTGAGATTAAGATGAAAAAAAAAAGATCTCTACAAACACAGTAAAAGATTGTTTCTGTTTTACACAAACCCACAGATTATCTGATACATGATGCCATAACTATATGCAGATTTCTGTCAGACAGTTATTTGATCTTTAATTGCATTCACCTGACACCACAGGTGTTAGTCTGACTGAGTGGCTAGTAACAACAGGGATCTGAATGCTAAAGAGCATTTGACACCTGTTCAAATGAAAACGCATAAAAACGAACAACATAAATCAGTGCCACACTTATAATAATTATTTGAGGCCACTGCACAAGTAACTCCACACGTGGGTGTTGATAAACTCATGTACAATATTAAAGGTTATTTTACAAAGTCTGGCGGGAGATAAGCAATGAAGTAGAAAACTAATCCAACCTCTTGATGATAGCATGATTGTGTGTTATTTACACACACGTTTTTAATAACACAGTTAATGAACAGAAGATTAATGGCACTTTGATAGAGAATCTGTTTTTTTAAACTGAGTTACAATGTGCTTGTCCAATGTGCTGACAGCTGTGGGACTGAAGAGCTTTGTGATTCTGTGATTGAAATAAATCCTGACTGGAACTGACAAAATCATGAGGAGTGAATGTGAAACTATAAACTCTACAGTATTTGTACCCAAAGCGTCACAGTGTCAAGACTGTCAGTGCTTAAATGATTTTCCAGCATGAATTTCACCAGGACTTTCGCCAACAACTGACACATTTGGTGAATGTTTCTGTCTACAAGAGCTGAACAGTTCAGTAAATTTGTTGGTAAGTAGATATAGTTTGTATTATTATTATTAATCCTTTATTTTACCAAGTAAAAGTATGAGTACAAATTCTCATGAACAAACACAACCTGGTCAAGAGGCAAGTTAGTTAGTTAGTTAGTTAGTTAGTTAGTTAGTTAGTTAGTTAGTTAGTTAGTTAGTTAGTTAGTTAGTTAGTTAGTTAGTTAAAAAAACAATAAATTGAGTGAATGTGAATGCTCAGGACAGGGGACTGAATGAAGGACAACAACCTCTTAAGTTCATTACATGGGCTACTGTTTAGGAAGTGGAATTATGTGAGTTCAGTTCATTTACTGGGGCTTTTTAATGGATTAAAACTACTGGATTTCAGTGCAATAAAACTGGAATATGACTGGACCGAACATGAGTATTAATTGGACTTGGTGGTGTGGTCTGTGATGGCCTTTTGTTGTGAAATAGCAACATAGAGATAAGGTACAATGAATTGAATTTTACGCACTTCAACCTGCAAGTGTACAAAATTAAAAGACAATATTTTTTCCAGAAGGTATTTTTAAGCTTATTTATTTATTCACTATCTTTTTTAAATAAATGTACCGGAAACTGAAAATGACATTAGATATTTTAGCATTTCTAAATTATTCTGTCTCCATTAAATATTGAGTAGGAGATGCTGGAAAAACCAGTATGAGTCAAAAAGGTTTTGAAAATGCACAATTAAAAAGTACAACCCCCTTCCTTCACACAAACGCATCATGCGTGTTCACTGAAGAAGTGTTTTAGTTTGTGCCTCATGCACTGATTGGATTGGGTTTTTGAGTCATTTTTGCTTCTACGGGTGACCTACATTTTGATCCAGATTTTACTTCATCCAGCTAAGAATTGAACTGGGGACCTCTGACTGGAAGCACCCTCACCAACCCACACCAACCCACACCAATCCTCACCAACCCTCACCAACCAACACCAACCCTCACCAACCCACACCAACCCTCACCAACCCACACCAACCCTCACCAACCCTCACCAACCCTCACCAACCCTCACCAACCCACACCAACCCACACCAACCCTCACCAACCCTCACCAACCCACACCAACCCTCACCAACCCTCACTAACCTTCACCAACCCTCACCAGCCCTCACCAACCCTCACCAACCCTCACCAACCCACACCAATCCTCACCAACCCTCACCAACCCACACCAACCCTCACCAACCCACACCAACCCTCACTAACCTTCACCAACCCTCACCAGCCCTCACCAACCCACACCAACCCACACCAACCCTCACCAACCCACACCAACCCTCACCAACCCTCACCAACCCACACCAACCCTCACCAACCCTCACCAACCCACACCAACCCACACCAACCCTCACTAACCCACACCAACCCTCACCAACCCTCACCAACCCTCACTAACCCTCACTAACCCACACCAACCCTCACCAACCCACACCAACCCTCACCAACCCTCACCAACCCTCACCAACCCACACCAACCTTCACCAACCCACACCAACCACCATTTCCATCAGATGGAGCTCAGCATAAAGCACAAGAGGCTGGGACTGCGACAGGATCAACCTCCTCTTCGGTCCTGATAAGACAAAGGGCTCATACTTTTAAAAGACATGAAGGTGGCTGAACGTCTTCTCTCGTCTGCAGTATATTCAATCAGCACCAAGTCAACACCTCCACCCCACCCAGCAGTTTGACGGGGGCGAGTACCAAACCCACAGCGTGGGCATGCTAAGCTCCACAGAGGCCCCATTCTCATTGTGGGGCTGCTCCTGATAATGGAGACACGTCATTATTAACGCCCCTGCTAATGGAAACGTCTGGAAGGCCACGCCCCTTGTCTTTCTGGATATGTCAGTTTATTTGATGGACAACATTTCAACAGTGAATGCCACTCCTATCATTTTGAGCAACATCTTTTTCAAGTCATCTAAAATATTAAATGTAGTCAAGATGTAAATTTATATAGATATGTACTTTTAAATGTGTATATTTAAATTTGGCAGCTTGTAAATGTGGAGCATTATACAGTAAGAGTAAGCGGGGTTCAGTTCCAACTCCCACCCCAGTCACTGCTCGGCATCACAAGTGGATTGCAGGACCTAAACTAAACAACTGTGAAAACACGCACATTTTTAACCATGCGACAGTGAAAGATGATGTGATATTGTCAATGAAAATAATTGAAATATAAAACCACTCATTCCTCGTCATTATTGCAGGTCTCTGTGATCACTAGAAGAGTCTTTTAGAAAGTCACTTTTCATGATCTCAAATAATATTATGTTCATTTTATTTAAGGTTTTAATATCTCCTAAAAAAGAAGGGCTATTTAATATAAAGCTGTATCTGTCCTTGCAGTTTTAAAAACCTGGTTTCACCCAACAAAGCTCTAAGTGTCTCTTCTCTGTATTTGAGACACATCACCAAAATAACAGATCTTGATTCTTTTTATGAAAGACTCTTCTCTGAAGAAGATAAAGACATTCGATTATCCTTCATGATAAGGAACCTTGAAGACTCTTTTCTTCAAGGGCTTTAAACAGGAACAATTGATGGGAGTGTTTTCTTTGAGTCTCGTGATCTTAAGAGTATCTCTGAAAAATAATTAAGCTGCATGCAGATAATCACGGTACATGAACTTCTCATCTGTGTCTAGTTTTCATTGTTAGTTGTGAAAACTGGCAGCAAAACAGAAAAACTCTTGACATCAACTCCTGAAAGTGGCAACAATAAAACAGGCGATGAAAGGTTTTTTTTCTATTTAATATTCTCCACTTAGCTCCAGTAGAAGTGTAACCTTGTTGACATACAAAAGAGGCTTTTTCTATCATGTATTTTAGTTTGTTGAGAACATTACATTTGACCTGCTTATAGTTTTTTTCTTTGCACACAACTTGTCTACTCTTAACTTCAGTCAAATGGTATCAGCCGTGTGTGTGTGTGTGTGTGTGTGTGTGTGTGTGTGTGTGTGTGTGTGTGTGTGTGTGTGTGTGTGTGTAGAAAAAAGGAAATTGCTTTGTAAAGCAGAAGCAATATTGTCTTAAAGGTACTCTAAGTACCAATTATACTCCAACCAATTGGGGAAAGTGTATCACAAGAAGGTTCATAGGTCAAGTCCTGCCTAAGACACAACCAAGTGCATGGTAAGCCCATCATCCCACCCCCATCCATCAGACTCCATGTTCACAACAGCGACTTTAGTGATACAGTAAAAACTGGCATTGCAACTTTAAATTTTAATATATATATATGTTGTTGTTATCATTTCTGCTGACAGGTGAACATCTAAATACTGACCACCTGTATTCCTGGACTGGTTACTCCAGCTTCCATTCAGCTTATTTCAATATATTTCTAATTCAAATGCAGCTGATATCTGCGCCTTACCAAAGCTGACGGAAAGTAAGACGTCTTCATCTTCAAAGCTTCATCCATCACTCATTTATATTGATATTAAACATAACACAGTTATAGAAGTTGAAAAGACACATCAATAATAAAATGAAAAAGGGAAAAACATCATCGGGACTTCCATGCTAATCCTCAAATAATAGCTTTGTCTGCAGTGTGATACTCTTCCGTGTAATACGGTGGTTTAGCTGCAACCACAGCAGAAAAAACGAGCGAAACACAAGGAAATGGCTTTCCCCTAAGTACGTTATAGTCAGTATCACTCGGCCTCGAACACAGCAAGAGGAGGATGGAGGTGAAGGTAGAGGTTGTGTGTCTGATGAGAATTAAAATAAAAGAAACAAAAAACTGGTGTGTGTATAGTTTCCAGGTTCCAAACAGGATATTGATATTAAGATGAGAAGCTTTAACTGTTGCGAGTGCATAGAGTGACGTATTCTGCAACCAGTTCATAGTCTACATTTCGACTTGCAGCTGGGAGATTGAAAAGGTTTCTGAGAGTTACATAGTCATGTATACAGGAGACACAACCCTGCTGACGGGCTCGCTGGCTGAAGTGCCCTTCGTTCCGTCAGGAGTGGAGCCACGGCATCATGAGGAACTTTTCAAGTTCCAGGGTTGCAAGTCCACTTGTGTCAGTGATGTCTGGTCTGGGAGGACCACCTTCAATGTCAGAACATGAAACATCAGGCCCGGGTGTCTCATCCGGACCTGGTGAATCCTTTTGAGGAACTCCCAGCAACTGCAGTTTTGTCTAAAACGTTAAATATACTATATACAACCAAACACAAGGTTTCTAGGTTTGAAAACATCTAATGTAGTTTAACAATGCTGATTTACAGGGTTCTGTGACATCACAGATCTGAATCAGGATAGAACTATTCAGCCTCTCCATCTTGTGTTCATCATGCATTTATTGGGTGTGTGATGTGGATAGCAAGAACTTCACTAACCAACTAAAACTTAATTCCAAGGAGGCTGTTAAAGGGGGTGGTGGAGTGTAATCTAGTGGCTGACCTCGGCCCCTGAAACCTGCTGCTATGGCGAGAGCTGTACGGATATGGTTGGTTAGGGAACTTTTGTACCTCATCTCAGGAGTATTTAAAAAAAAAACAAAAAAAAACTTGTCACAGATGTTTCATCAATGTCTCAAGGAAGTGTTTTAAGTTTTGACTGAAGGTCTTAGTGTGTCTCTTAAATTTCAGTTGAGATGAACGCACATGTCTATAGAGACTATGAACAATGAAAGATAATTATATCCTTCAACTTTTTTAAAAATATTTGAAAAAAGTAGAAACAAAGCAGAAGATTTATATTTTAGAGGTTACATGTACATCTGCAGCCTAAAACATGTACTTAACTGTGTACTCATTTTTTAATTTGGGTTATTTATGATTTCAAAATAATTTTATGTATTTAATGTATCCTCATATTTTTATTTTATTTCCTTTGTTTGTTATCCTGAGGCTCTTGCCAACAGTTTAAAATAAGAACTTATTGATCTGGTAAGACATCAACTCATCCTGTCTGACGCTGAAAAATGAGAATCTTGGTGGACTTGGTCCCTCAGGGAATGTCGCCTCCCTGCCCCAGTTCCTCATCATGTCCTCTTGGATGACAGAAGCCATTACAATCCTGGGGAGGACAACTGAAAGAAAGCACCACGGAGACCAGGAGAGAGATTAAAGGGACAGGACAGTGAAGAAGACAGGCAGAGAAGAGGAGCACAAGGAGGAACGGGGGTTGACAGGAGCAGGAAGGAGGGATGCTGCAACAAGGACTAAAAGGGATAAACTGATGAAGGCAAACAGAGGAAAAAGAAAAATAGCTATATAATAAAACCTATTTTAATAACTCCGTTGTGAAAGAAGATGACTTTTGGTTGTGGCTACACATGTGCACTTTACTATGCTAGAATTTTATTTTCCAAAATTAACAACATTGTTTTTCTTAATCTAGCTTTTGTTTGTTTGTTCTTTTTTTTTGTTGTTGTTGAAATTACTTCCCAATCAAATCATGCAATGCTGATAGACAATGCTTAATCCTGCTTGAGCCTGACACGGAGAGCCCACACGCAGGTGGATGCTGGCGTGGTGGTGGGTTCCAAACCCGCACGAAGCTTGGCATCCGCTGCTAAGAGATGGACACAGCTCTGCTCTTTTATGTAGACCATTTATTTAATGTGTGTAATTAACTATGTGGAGGAGTGCAAGTGAGCATCAACCGTCTGCTGTAACTAGTTTTCAGGCATTGTTACTTTAGATTAAAAAGTTTGGATGCTGGCAGGCAGGTGCTATGATGGAGGGTGTCTATCACCATCTATCATCAAGAGAGCTGAAATTATTCATGATGACATCCACCAGGCACTGCTAAAGAAGTCTTCTGGTAAATCCAACTCTTTTGGTGAGAGGAAGGTCTTTATTCATCTAGCTTAAGGGATTTCAAGGTTGCAGACAAATCCACATGTGGATGAAAGTCACGAAGACTCTTGTTTGACTTGTGGTACACAGTGTAAAGTAGCAGTCAAAGTAAACTGGAGGTCTTTTCACACCTTGATGTTGACAAGATGTTATATTCACTGTACATGGCCCAATGATATATTGTTGGTGCGTAAAATAGTTGATGTTCCTTTCTGCCGCTGTGCGTGGGGGAGCAGCAGTGGTTTTGTCTTGCATGGCATCGTCCTGTGGGCTTCCCTGGCCGACCTGTCCGCAGTTGAAGGTGTGTGTCGGCCCGCTCTGGGTCCTGGGACCCATGTCACGGGTGGTTACTGGTGGCATGTGCGCGGACTGGCGACCTGACTCCAGTGGCCACCCGGGCTTGCATGCGGGACGAGTCCTCTGCCTCTGACTTGCCTCCTAACAGTCTAAGATTTGAAGCCTTTAGATGTTGAAGAATTATATCAGTTTCGTGTTATTAACAGGGACACGCCTACAGGTTTACAAAGTGAGACAACTACAACTAAAAAAAAAAAACATCCGGCATCATTTACGATTCTCAGCAGAAAATAATAGTTTCTAAAATATGGAAACAATTTTCTTCCTGAGTTTATGTTGAGTGCTTCATCAGAGATGTATTTCACCTTAAAACAAGCCTGTTGATGGTCTTTTTGCCTGCTTGTGAACCATTTGAGAGGTTGTTGTTTTAGTATTTGTGTGTTGAAAAAAAGGGCAAGATGTTTGTGTGCTACTGTATTCAGTATTGAGCTGGAGCAGCTGGAGCTGCAAGTGTCCTTCAATAGCTCTAACTCAATTATTTTCTCACCTAATACAATTTTTCTGCTCTTTCATTTGATTAGCAGGGCTGAGCGTGTAATCCCTCTTCATCCTGCACAGCTCCTGATCATTTACCACTGTCTTTGTGGAATGTGTTTTAAAAGGTCACCTTGTGAAGGATAGAGCAGATCTGCAGGTCCACCGCCTTGTTTATATGCCAATTCTCATCCCATGCATAGCTTTGATTGCGGTATGCATGTGAAATGATGTGTGCTTCAAGGCTTCTGTTTTACATCTGTGCATGTGAGACCTCTGTCTTCGCAGCTCAATAGTCGCATCTTTCAGGGTCAACACCGATGCGTGCCAGTGTTTTTGTCCAAGTGTTCTTAACTTATTTGCATACAGAGGTAAAAAAGCTCAATATGTCTTAACTCACATTGACATCGAGCCAGTGGACAAGCCTTCATGTGCTTCACCTTCCTTTTTCCTTCTGTAATCAAGGCTTATTGATCACACGTCTGCTCAGCCAATATTTGTAATGCATGGCATTTTCCATCCTTTGTCAACATCTCAAGCCATTGGAGATGATTCCTCTGAGGACACATCCTTTAGGAAACAGATTATTTGTCCAAACAGCAGGTGATACCGGGAGAACAAATTTGTATTAGGAATCATGCCCTTCCTCTGCAACTCAGGCAATATGCCTGCCTAGAGGCTGATTTCTTAATATCTGCTGCAACAGTGAAATGTGGTTATGAAAATATGAGAAATGATTTTATGATATTATTCAGTATGCTTTATTAACATTCTGGTGGCGGTGTGCATGCTCTGCCACAGCCGAAGCCACAGCCTGCAACTAAAACAGCCATTTGAGAAGCAGAGGGGAAAAGCAGAGGAGAAAGAGGAAAAGTACAAGTGAGGATTGTTGAAAGACTGTCCTGGAGGAAAGTCGTTTATTTATTTACCAACTACAGTTTCATTCCAGTGTGGTTCTCGGTGGGTATTCAAGGAAAAATAATTAAACCTTTACATACTGCATCATTATTGTTGTGATTCAGAATTATTCATTTCCAATTATTGAATCTACAGTGGTGCACAAAGGGACAATAGTGGTAATTATTTATACACTCTATACATTTTGACTTGCACAAAAGCTTTCAATATTACTCGTATGAATTATTATTATATGCTCAATGCTCACTGTTAGGTACATCTGTTTAGTTACTTACTGACAGATATATTAACTTAAGTAATCATCTCAAAGCTCAATACATTCATGTATATAGAAAGGATAACCTACTAAAATTCAAAGCCAAGCATCACAACGGGAACAAAGGTGTAGTACGTGACATGTTCACTCTGAAAGCTGTTGGGCCTTAAAGCGCTGGCTCAAACATGCTTCAGCACAGCAAGGCTGGTTTATGGGCTTGACCCAGTTGATTGGGTTTGGTTTTCTACCCCAAACATGAGTTCAAATGAGCCAGCTGACCCAAAGAGTAGGTTAAACAAAGAGCAGGGTCTCTGTAATTGTTTCAGAGACCCAAAAACTTCTTTACAGCCACAGCCACAGGGCGTATAAAACGGGGCGAGACTGCCATCAGGCCAGCAACAGGATCTGGAAACAGCGAGGGGGGAAAAAGATTAGTAATCTCTGTAAAAATCTCTGTAAAAAAGACCGGTTGCCTTGGTCAAACACTCCCCCAGTTCTTCGACACGGAGGAGATAGCAGCAGCCTTGCAAGAGTGGTGACCAGGTCAAGAGATATGATTGTGAAACCTAAACATCTGTGCTGTCACTCATCCTAGTGCCCCACCTACACACCCTCCTTCACACCAACAGACAGACGGGGAAGCTTCAGGAGAGTAAAGGGGAGAATTAGAACAGAGATAACCAAAGGTCTTACAACCCTTAACTGGGGCTAGGCCCCACCAGCAATATCACCGCTGGACTGGCCATCGGCCCACCGGGCAAGTTTAGAAAAAAACTAATGGTAGTATTCATAATGGGATTAGTTAAGATACCTTTTGATCCACAAAACTAGTAGATCAGCCCATTAATCATGATTGATTTTGGGCTGGAGCGATTACAGCCAAGGGCCGATGCCCCCCTCCCTATTTGAGAGCAGCAAGAAACGAAAAGGACACGTGGAAAATATTACGTCCTTCATGCATATGCCACCAAATGTATTAAAATCACACAGATGTTTGCTGGTGAATCTGGTGGAGCTTCCACTTCAGCAGCAGCAGGTGACGGTGGTGGAGGTGGCCGGTAGGAGGAGGAGGGACCCACGGGGACCGCCGGGGCGAGTTAGTGGCAAGTAGGCCGGTCTCAACTCAAATGCCCGAGCCGGTTTTCATCCCAGTGCAGCCCTGAGCAACATGCTGCCTTAAAGCAGATGTAACTGAAACTGTCCTTATCGCAGATGAAATTATATGATATATTATATTATATATATCTCACAAACACAACTTGGTTTTGTATATTTGTGTGTATATGTTGTCATCCTCACAAAGCACCTGAAAATGGCGCACTGACGCTTGTTTAAGTAATGAACCGCGTGAAGTCCGTGTCTGTAGATCACTGTGGGGCCATAGATCGTGTTAGACAAAGGAAGAAGCATTCGGTCACGTGACCGTTATCCACGTGACCCGTTACTCTTTGTGAGGGGCTGGAACACACCCAGGGCATGTCAATCAAAGTCAGCTTTGCTCCCAGCTCCTTCAGCTGAAACCTGCCAAAACGTCTGCAGAGCAGTCGTCAGACGTCTTCAGGATGTACCGTTTAATATGTTGACTCGATGCGAAATCCATGATGACCTTAGCGTTTATGTGACGTGGGGTTAATACAAATGGCTAAACGTGGAAGCGTGACGATTACGGGTGAGGAAGGGATCGATTGAGACCGAAACGTTTTTTGAACCAGACTAAATATGTTTATTTCTGCTCTAAAGTCAGACATTTTAACGTGGAGTCACTAAAGATCGACTCGCTGCTGCAGCCAGCCGCTATCGGTCAGTCGAGGAACTGCTACGAAGCTTACTGAGGCCATACTGAGACCATACTGAGACCATCCTGAGGCCATACTGAGGCCATCCTGAGACCATACTGAGACCATACTGAGACCATCCTGAGGCCATACTGAGGCCATCCTGAGACCATACTGAGACCATACTGAGACCATCCTGAGGCCATACTGAGGCCATCCTGAGACCATACTGAGACCATACTGAGACCATCCTGAGGCCATACTGAGACCATACTGAGACCATACTGAGACCATCCTGAGACCATACTGAGACCATACTGAGACCATCCTGAGACCATACTGAGACCATACTGAGGCCATACTGAGACCATCCTGAGGCCATACTGAGGCCATACTGAGACCATACTGAGACCATATTGAGACCATACTGAGACCATACTGAGGCCATCCTGAGGCCATACTGAGGCCATACTGAGACCATACTGAGGCCATGCTGAGGCCATACTGAGGCCATACTGAGGCCATACTGAGACCATACTGAGACCATATTGAGGCCATACTGAGACCATACTGAGGCCATCCTGAGGCCATACTGAGACCATACTGAGGCCATACTGAGGCCATACTGAGACCATACTGAGACCATATTGAGGCCATACTGAGGCCATACTGAGGCCATACTGAGGCCATCCTGAGGCCATACTGAGACCATACTGAGGCCATACTGAGACCATACTGAGGCCATACTGAGACCATACTGAGACCATACTGAGGCCATACTGAGACCATACTGAGGAAATACTGAGACCATACTGAGGCCATACTGAGACCATACTGAGGCCATACTGAGACCATACTGAGACCATATTGAGGCCATACTGAGGCCATACTGAGGCCATACTGAGGCCATCCTGAGGCCATACTGAGGCCATACTGAGACCATACTGAGACCATATTGAGACCATACTGAGACCATACTGAGGCCATCCTGAGGCCATACTGAGGCCATACTGAGACCATACTGAGGCCATGCTGAGGCCATACTGAGGCCATACTGAGGCCATACTGAGACCATACTGAGACCATATTGAGGCCATACTGAGACCATACTGAGGCCATCCTGAGGCCATACTGAGACCATACTGAGGCCATACTGAGGCCATACTGAGACCATACTGAGACCATATTGAGGCCATACTGAGGCCATACTGAGGCCATACTGAGGCCATCCTGAGGCCATACTGAGACCATACTGAGGCCATACTGAGACCATACTGAGGCCATACTGAGACCATACTGAGACCATACTGAGGCCATACTGAGACCATACTGAGGAAATACTGAGACCATACTGAGGCCATACTGAGGCCATACTGAGACCATATTGAGACCATATTGAGGCCATACTAAGACCATACTGAGGCCATCCTGAGGCCATACTGAGGCCATACTGAGGCCATACTGAGACCATACTGAGGCCATACTGAGGCCATACTGAGGCCATACTGAGGCCATCCTGAGGCCATACTGAGACCATACTGAGGCCATACTGAGGCCATCCTGTGGCCATACTGAGGCCATACTGAGGCCATACTGAGACCATACTGAGGCCATACTGAGGCCATACTGAGGCCATACTGAGACCATACTGAGACCATATTGAGGCCATACTGAGACCATACTGAGGCCATCCTGAGGCCATACTGAGACCATACTGAGGCCATACTGAGGCCATACTGAGACCATACTGAGACCATATTGAGGCCATACTGAGGCCATACTGAGACCATACTGAGGAAATACTGAGACCACACTGAGGCCATACTGAGGCCATACTGAGGCCATCCTGAGGCCATACTGAGACCATACTGAGGCCATACTGAGACCATATTGAGGCCATACTGAGACCATACTGAGGCCATACTGAGGCCATACTGAGGCCATACTGAGGCCATACTGAGGCCATACTGAGGCCATATTGAGGCCATACTGAGACCATACTGAGGCCATACTGAGACCATATTGAGGCCATACTGAGACCATACTGAGGCCATACTGAGGCCATACTGAGACCATACTGAGGCCATACTGAGACCATATTGAGGCCATACTGAGGCCATACTGAGGCCATATTGAGGCCATACTGAGGCCATACTGAGGCCATCCTGAGGCCATACTGAGGCCATACTGAGACCATACTGAGGCCATACTGAGACCATACTGAGACCATACTGAGGCCATACTGAGGCCATACTGAGGCCATACTGAGGCCATCCTGAGGCCATACTGAGACCATACTGAGGCCATACTGAGGCCATCCTGAGGCCATACTGAGACCATACTGAGGCCATACTGAGACCATACTGAGGCCATCCTGAGGCCATACTGAGACCATACTGAGGCCATACTGAGGCCATACTGAGACCATACTGAGACCATATTGAGGCCATACTGAGGCCATACTGAGACCATACTGAGGAAATACTGAGACCACACTGAGGCCATACTGAGGCCATACTGAGGCCATCCTGAGGCCATACTGAGACCATACTGAGGCCATACTGAGACCATATTGAGGCCATACTGAGACCATACTGAGGCCATACTGAGGCCATACTGAGGCCATACTGAGGCCATACTGAGGCCATACTGAGGCCATATTGAGGCCATACTGAGACCATACTGAGGCCATACTGAGACCATATTGAGGCCATACTGAGACCATACTGAGGCCATACTGAGGCCATACTGAGACCATACTGAGGCCATACTGAGACCATATTGAGGCCATACTGAGGCCATACTGAGGCCATATTGAGGCCATACTGAGGCCATACTGAGGCCATCCTGAGGCCATACTGAGGCCATACTGAGACCATACTGAGGCCATACTGAGACCATACTGAGACCATACTGAGGCCATACTGAGGCCATACTGAGGCCATACTGAGGCCATCCTGAGGCCATACTGAGACCATACTGAGGCCATACTGAGACCATACTGAGACCATACTGAGGCCATACTGAGGCCATACTGAGGCCATACTGAGGCCATACTGAGACCATACTGAGACCATACTGAGGCCATACTGAGGCCATACTGAGGCCATCCTGAGGCCATACTGAGGCCATACTGAGGCCATACTGAGGCCATACTGAGGCCATACTGAGGCCATACTGAGGCCATACTGAGACCATACTGAGGCCATACTGAGGCCATACTGAGGCCATACTGAGACCATACTGAGACCATATTGAGGCCATACTGAGGCCATACTGAGACCATACTGAGACCATACTGAGGCCATACTGAGGCCATACTGAGACCATACTGAGGCCATACTGAGGCCATACTGAGGCCATACTGAGGCCATACTGAGGCCATACTGAGGCCATACTGAGACCATACTGAGACCATATTTAGGCCATACTGAGGCCATACTGAGACCATACTGAGGCCATACTGAGACCATACTGAGGCCATACTGAGGCCATACTGAGGCCATCCAGAGGCCATACTGAGGCCATACTGAGTCCATATTTAGGCCATACTGAGACCATACTGAGGCCATACTGAGGCCATACTGAGGCCATACTGAGACCATACTGAGACCATATTGAGACCATACTGAGACCATACTGAGACCATACTGAGACCATACTGAGGCCATACTGAGACCATACTGAGGCCATACTGAGGCCATACTGAGGCCATCCAGAGGCCATACTGAGGCCATACTGAGTCCATATTGAGGCCATACTGAGACCATACTGAGGCCATCCAGAGGCCATACTGAGGCCATACTGAGTCCATATTGAGGCCATACTGAGGCCATACTGAGACCATACTGAGGCCATACTGAGGCCATACTGAGGCCATACTGAGGCCATATTGAGGCCATACTGAGACCATACTGAGGCCATACTGAGGCCATACTGAGACCATACTGAGACCATCCTGAGGCCATACTGAGGCCATACTGAGGCCATATTGAGGCCATACTGAGACCATACTGAGGCCATACTGAGGCCATACTGAGACCATACTGAGACCATACTGAGACCATACTGAGACCATCCTGAGGCCATACTGAGGCCATACTGAGGCCATACTAAGGCCGTCAGTTTTGGCGGATGCTAGAATAGTTTTTTACAGTCTGTGGGTAGGATACGCGGCAGCTTTTACTTTGGTGTGGCAGGAAGCCGCGATCATTCACATGTAGCGGAAACCCTGCATATAATACTGAGCACATTAGTGTTGTGTGTAGCGTCCCAGAAAAATGAGAGGCTACATATAAGTGTAGAGTCTGTCGTGCCCCACTGGACCTTTCATGCCAGAGACGCCACTGCAACCCTGCTTCTTCTTACGTCCTGTTGAGTGCTGCAGTAGATGGCAGCAGAAGAAGACCACACCAGTGCAAATACTATCAGCTACGAACAGGAAATTTAGGCTGCAGATCTCCCAGATCCAGCGAAGCTGGAGAACAGAAGAAAGAAGAACATTGCCTGGCCTGATGAATGACATTCGGATATAAGGGTTAGGGTTCAAAGGAGACATGGAATTGTGGATCCGTCCTTTGAATCAGTGCTTGAGGCAGGTGGCTGTGGTATGATGGTCTGGGAATATGTTCTTGTCACATTTTAGGCCCTTTCTACCAACTTTATTTAAATGCCACAGCCACGCCTGGCGACAAGTGCAACATGTCCAGACGTTACCCATCTACAAAATGCCTGCCAGCAGGATGACACAAACACTGTTGGTGTTGTCGCCCAGGGCAGCACCTGCAGGAAGGGGCGCCATAGCAAGCTCTCAAAAAAGAAAAGGTAAATAAAATAGAACGAATGAAATAAAATAAAACAGGTAAAAGTAATGATTTGCAGCCCTGACTGGTGCCCCTTCCTCATTCTCTTTCTGGAAAAAAACGTTTGAATGCAGAAAAATAAAAAACAATCCCCTGGTTGTTATCATATGAGTGACATGGCCCTGAAGCCATCGTGCACGTCGAAAAGTGGGATAGATGAGTCATTGGAGAGCATTTCTGGTAGCAGATGTCAGTCGTGTTTGTAATATTCATGTAATTATCAAGAAAAGAACTTTCCAAAGCCTCAGGTGTGACCTTCAGAAAGTGGAGAAGAGAGGAGGTGGAAAAGAGGGAGGGGCTACGCACCTGTAGAGGTCCGTCATCTTTTCTAACAATAAAACATGTTAGAATAAAGCAGAGTTCCCCAAAAATACTACAGAGACTGTAGTTGCAGTGCGGCCACTTTTATTTTAGTAACGCTTTTGTCCTGTTGAACACAACAAATAGATGTTTGTCTGCTGCAGCGACATTTGTTCGTACTGTGTCCATCCAATAATCATTTTTACCTGCATATTCCAATTCAGGATCACAGGGACCTGCTGGAGCCAATCCCGGACACGTGACCAGTCCATCACAGATGCATGTTATCTTTGTTGTTGTCAAATGTTATTATGATTATACTTGTTGTTACTGAATGTTACAGTTTAACTTTGTTACTAATTACAGCAAATCTATGTCATAGTCACATAAAATTTAGTTTATACTTTTCTATAAAGTAGAATGAACTGCAGACATGGTAAGTGGTGTAACAGTAAACCTGTACTGCATTTTCAGGAAACCAGCAGAAGCAGGACAAGTGAGACACAGCTGGAAGTGGGCGACTTCTGTAATTGGATGTTACAGCAGCTGCCGTGTTTCCAGCGTTCAAATGACCCCATAAATTCTGGGTATAATTAAATATCAGCATCAGTTCTCATCAGTCACATTAGTACTCATCCTGGTCTGTTCATCTGGAATGATTTTGTTCATTTGTCCACACAGGGAGGTTATGGAAGTCTACTTTTATTATACCATTAATATACCATACCATAAAAAAACAAACAAAAACTTAGGGAATTTGTCTTTTGCAACTTGAAAAGTGGGGGTACTTTGTATTTTATTTTCTTATTCTATATAGCAAATATATCCTGTGTTTAGTTGACAACATCTACAGTAAAAGAGAAAAACCTTTGACAGACACATTCATGTCCTGGGTTAGGTTACAGTATAAAGCTACTTATACTGTCGTTGAGTTATTAACTGTCAATCTGTCAACAAACTCAACTTGAGAGAAACCTAAACCCACCTTCAGCGACACCGCTTTTGTCTTAACTGATGAACAGATACAAGAAAGATAACTGCAACCTAATCTTCTGAATAAGCCTTCATGCACAAAGAGACAACAGCAGTAGCAACAAAAGTGTTTATGATGAGTAATTGCATCAAAAACTCATATCAGTTGCTTCCCAAATGAGTCAACAAAGCAAATGTGCTGAATAAAAAATGGCAACATGCCACTAATCGTTTAGCTATTACAAGCGGATGGGCTAATTACTGTACATCTGCAGAGCGCAGGGGAGGCCGCAGTTATTGCAGATGATTTCCCACCGCTGTCAGTCTACCTAATGGTATCCTGCGCCGCTGGCTCTCAACTTTGGTGCTCATTTAATCTCTTGATTAAACGCTGCTTGACCTACACTTGGAAAAGTATAGTCAACATAACTTTTTGTCATTTTTGTTTTGTTTTTTGAACCCTGGCAGCGAGGTGCAATTCACACGTGGCGTGCAGAGCAGTAAATGAGAGGCTCATCAGCAACATAACAGCGAGCAAATGATATAAATTTATACTGCAAATGCAGCGAATGATTTTTCTCAGCATGTACAAGGAAAGTGTGCAGAAGGGATGGCCTCTCAACAGCAGCCGCCCCGCTGTGCATCAGATGACAATTTAACTCCAAAGTCATTTACCGCTTCCTGATATATAACTGATGTTTACTCTGTTTAAGACAGTAATTCAAGTGATGTTTACAATTCAGCATCATCACCTTCTTCTTAATTCTTTTAATAAACCTTTTAATTTCATTTTAACTACTTTAATTTCAAATCTGGGGTTATGATCAACTAAAAAATAAATGTATTCTCAGGGCTTAGAATATTTATAGGAATTGTTTTTTAAGATAAGGTAAACTGCTACTTGGAGAAAAATGAAGCAGCATCAGGGAGTGGATTCCACTTTCTGGAAGGACAGACAGGCATTAGGAGACGGTATCACGAAACCCCAGAGCCAGAAAAGACCTAGGCCACATGATCTCCTCCAAGCTCCTCTCCACATTAAGACCGACTGTCATACATGGAAATAATGAGGTTAAAAAAAAGAGATTCAAGATTTTTTTTTTTTGTTAAGTAAATAAGGAATACAGAAACATCTGCTGTCAGTTTAGCTCCCCTGGTAAGTGAGAGGAAGCTTCTGGCTCAGATATGAGCTAGAACACAAACATGCCAACAAAATTTAAAACTGGTGACAAAGAATACTTTTTACTGTATTTTTATTAATAAGAATAACTACAAATATTCAGCCTTGTCATTGGTCTTGAATCAAGACCATCACAAGCAAATGACAGGCCATGAATTATTGGCTTAAATAAAAATAGGTTCATCCTTTGATACAATCGTGAGTTGAAAATGGTTCATTTCCGTGCAGAAAAAAGGAGCATTTTCTACACTGAGTATTCAGAATGGACTCAAAGACAGCAACTGTAAAATAAAATATCATTTCACAGCATTATTTCACCAATAACAGAATAAAATTTAAAGACATTGCATGACGACACAATAAAATGTGTTGTTTCTGAAACTACTTTACACAGAAGGCACCCAAACATTTACAACGTGAAATAAATGAATGTTTATCCAGATGTGAACTTAAAATAGTATAAGACTACTTTCTGCGTTACTGCATTTTTTCCTCTTCTTACATTTACAAGATTCTGAAAACCAGATGAATATAAATTGTAATTATCAAATATTGGAGAAGAGGTAGGATTAAATACGTTTGACTTCTTCCTGCCCCTTTTCAGACATGTTAAACAGGATATTTGTGGTATGTGTATGTCTATGTGTGTGCACGTATACAGGTATGTATATATAGACAGGTGTGTGCACGGATACAGGTATGTATATATAGATAGATGTGTGCACATATACAGGTATGTCCATATAGATAGGTGTGTGCACGTATACAGGTATGTATATATAGATAGATGTGTGTATGTATACAGGTATGTCCATATAGATAGGTGTGTGCACGTATACAGGTATGTATATATAGATAGGTGTGTGCACGTATACAGGTATGTACATATAGATAGGTGTGTGCACGTATACAGGTATGTACATATAGATAGGTGTGTGCACGTATACAGGTATGTACATATAGATAGGTGTGTGCACGTATACAGGTATGTACATATAGATAGGTGTGTGCACGTATATAGGTATGTACATATAGATAGGTGTGTGCACGTATACAGGTATGTACATATAGATAGGTGTGTGCACGTATACAGGTATGTATATATAGATAGATGTGTGTATGTATACAGGTATGTCCATATAGATAGGTGTGTGCACGTATACAGGTATGTACATATAGATAGGTGTGTGCACGTATACAGGTATGTACATATAGATAGGTGTGTGCACGTATACAGGTATGTATATATAGATAGATGTGTGTATGTATACAGGTATGTCCATATAGATAGGTGTGTGCACGTATACAGGTATGTATATATAGATAGGTGTGTGCACGTATACAGGTATGTACATATAGATAGGTGTGTGCACGTATACAGGTATGTACATATAGATAGGTGTGTGCACGTATACAGGTATGTACATATAGATAGGTGTTTGCACGTATACAGGCATGTATATATAGATAGGTGTGTGCACGTATACAGGTATGTACATATAGATAGGTGTGTGCACGTATACAGGTATGTATATATAGATAGGTGTGTGCACGTATACTGGTATGTATATATAGATAGGTGTGTGCACGTATACAGGTATGTATATATAGATAGGTGTGTGCACGTATACAGGTATGTACATATAGATAGGTGTGTGCACGTATACAGGTATGTACATATAGATAGGTGTGTGCACGTATACAGGTATGTACATATAGATAGGTGTGTGCACGTATACAGGTATGTATATATAGATAGGTGTGTGCACGTATACAGGCATGTATATATAGATAGATGTGTGCACGTATACAGGTATGTACATATAGATAGGTGTGTGCACGTATACAGGTATGTATATATAGATAGGTGTGTGCACGTATACAGGTATGTACATATAGATAGGTGTGTGCACGTATACAGGCATGTACATATAGATAGATGTGTGCACGTATACTGGTATGTACATATAGATAGGTGTGTGCACGTATACAGGTATGTATATATAGATAGGTGTGTGCACGTATACAGGTATGTACATATAGATAGGTGTGTGCACGTATACAGGTATGTACATATAGATAGGTGTGTGCACGTATACAGGTATGTACATATAGATAGGTGTGTGCACGTATACAGGTATGTACATATAGATAGGTGTGTGCACGTATACAGGTATGTACATATAGATAGGTGTGTGCACGTATACAGGTATGTATATATAGATAGGTGTGTGCACGTATACAGGCATGTATATATAGATAGATGTGTGCACGTATACAGGTATGTACATATAGATAGGTGTGTGCACGTATACAGGTATGTATATATAGATAGGTGTGTGCACGTATACAGGCATGTACATATAGATAGATGTGTGCACGTATACAGGCATGTACATATAGATAGGTGTGTGCACGTATACAGGTATGTACATATAGATAGGTGTGTGCACGTATACAGGCATGTATATATAGATAGGTGTGTGCATGTTGGGTATAGATTAATTTTCAAGGGGTTCTATATGTTCAAATGTGTGTGTGTGTGTGTGTGTGTGTGTGTGTGTGTGTGTGTGTGTGTGTGTATGTGTATATAGGTACATTTATGTATTCATACTAGTGTTAATGTTGTTATGGTTTTACAATGGTTTTGACATGTCTGGAATGAATGAAAGAATGAATGAATGAATGAATTATTTCAACTACTGGACCACCCATCTGTGTTTTCCCCCACCCCTCCCATCTTTCTTTTCCAACTCCATAACGACCATCACCACCACCTCCGTCTGTCTCTCTGTCTCACCTCTACGTACATTCTTGTTGATCATTTTAAAAATAAAACTTGACTTTGTCGTTTTGAGCAAGCGACAACTAACAAACCCAATCATTTCATTTGTGGGCGGTGCCAGTTTCTGCAGGCCAATCAGCTGCACCACTGTAGTTCGCTGTTTTTTTGTTTGTTTTTTGTTTGTTTTTTTTGTTTTTTGGACATTCAGGCCAGTCAGGCCACTGAAGAGCTCAGGCCAGCGGGAATTGTCCCGCTGCTCCCGCGTGCCAGCCCACGCCTGAAAGGTAGTTGCAGTTCTCCTTGAACAGCAGAGGGCAGTGAGCCTGTTTGATCACTGCAGCTGATCAGGCTTTTAAAAAAATCTGCTCTCTGTGCTATTTCTCCTCTTTAAATTTTGAAAGCTGACACAGACCGACTGATGTATTTGTCAGTACAGTACACATCTCTGCACTACAAACAAGCAGCTGGGAAACGTAGAGCAGTAGGTGTCATTTTGCTGTGACTCATGGGAACCTATGAGTCGGTCATTGAAATTAGAATACGATGTCACAAAGCCCCCTCCTTCTCTTGAGGCGCCCAACTAAAGCTTTAATTTAAGACCTTTGTAGATTACCGCACTGTAATTGGTCTATCCAAGAAAATGTGGGCTCTGCACTTTGCTGTGACCGCTCTATTGTGAGAGGTGCCCCTGCGACATGTGTTAAACATCGGAAATTCAAGACAGGCCTAAGCTTTATGAACGTTCCCCATTCAAATTATGCCAAATCTGGGAGGGATTAGAACTTTGTGAAAATTAGTGTAAAGAAGGGGCACACAGTCTATTATTTTGTTAAGACTAACCAAACTCAGCAATTGGACACTTATTGCTGATAACAGAGCAAAGCCTAAAAGGAGCTGACATGGGAGATGTGGTTTGACGAACTGATCAGTCAGGCCTGATCACACTCCTTCAGTCACGATCCGGGCCCTCAAGCATCGTTGCCTATGCAAAACCCGGCATGGGTGCATGCGTTGCATGTTTACCGTCACAGGTATTATAAATCTGTACACTTGTCCTGTCTTTGAAGCCATTCCATCACACAAAAAAGACAAAAAAAGATATTCTGAACCAAGTCATGAGAGATGAGCGTGGGATTCTAGCTAAACTATGATTTACCATGTTTGTTATCCTTTGTATTTGAGGCCAATCAAAACTTAATCAAGTATCAAAACTTCACTTGCAAGGACAAACATACACACACAAATGCAGAAACACAAAAAGTCAGGGGTAAACCTTTAAGTGGTTATTAGAAAATATTCAAAAATGAGAAAGGTGGCATATGTTCTGTGCATGGCTGTGCGTATGCATACATGTATGGCCAGTTGGCTTGTTTTTGTGCTTGTATGAGTGTGTTTGTGTGTATTTGGCTCATCTGTTTCCTGGGTGCGATGCCAGTGGCAGGGGCCACAACCCTGAGCCCTACACTGCTCCAGGCAGCTGAGGCAGTGCCAGGGGGTTGGAGGCACCAGCTGGAGGTGGCGGATGGGAGAAATACCCTTCAAAGTTGGAGCGATGATACAGCCCAGCACAGCCTCTCAACACTTTGTCTTTGCAATTCTCATTATGTTTCCGCTATCATCTGGGCACATGGGCGGAAATGCAACGAGCATCAGTCACACTAAAAGCAAACGAATGTGAATTCAGACACTCCCTCAGATGGCTGATCTTTTCCCTGTAATCACTCGTCTTTGAGCTACAGGCTTGGGAAAGCTGGCTGTGAGGACTGCATCTGAAAAGTAACAAACATCAAAATATTTTCTGGCTTTTTTTTTTTTAATCAGCAGCGTCCAGTATGTGCTGTTCTGTGACAAACTGCAAACAATACAACAAGATGGAAAACGCTCTCTGTCTGTTCATCAGTTTCATTTTCAACAAGCGAGCCTCCAAACAGAAGGAATGTTTAACTGCTTGTATCCGACATGTAATCATGTGCAAAAACACGGAAAAGGAAATACGTGGCGGATCACCTCATTGCCTCTGCCACGTTGTCCCTGCTGTTGATGACTGAGGACGCAACAATACTTTTGCCATGTCCTTGTTGAGGGGAACATCCTGGTGATTATTGAACATTTTAGTCAGGTCGTATTAACATTATTAAATATGCGTTTAGCTATACAATTAAAATCGTTGCAAAAGTCATATGTCTCATAAATAAATCAGATTCTAATCTGTTAAATCTCACTGCCAGAGTGAGATTATGCAAGTGTGCATAACAACATTATATTTGGTTGATGTTTTTAGCAAGAAGAGTTTATAAACTTTACCTGCAAACTATGACCTGAAATCTGTAGGTCACATGACCAGTGCAAGGAAGACTCAAGGGATCTTTAGACCACATCCACTGGTCCGTATTTCTTCCAAAACACCGTCTCAAAACAAGACCCATCTCATCCACGCTATTGTTGGCTCTCCATGTCAGAAAAAGTCGCCATCCATGTTTCGCCACAGTAGACGCACATCACACGGCCTTCCATCCTCAAGTACGTTTACTGGAGTGAAAACAGGCTGAAAAGTCACTGGAATAGCTGCTGAGCGTTCTTACAATAGCTCCGTGTTTTTGCAGTGTAATTAAACACAGCTGATATCCAGGACGAGGAAGTCAGCAGCACTTACTGATTCGTCTGCATGTTGTTACGTTTGTAAGGCAGATCTGTGTTCCACCAGCAGCTGAAAGGTGCATTAGAGCCATCTGCTGAGCTCTGCTTTCCCTTCCTGTTACGGTCACGAGATGAAGACTGACCTGCTCTGAGCTGTGACTCAGATGAGGTCAAACAGGTGAAACTGCGTTATGATTCATAAATACAGTGTTTACTTTTTTGTCTGTCCATGATAGACTTCAACAGATGTGGTTGCAAACTGAAACCGGGTGCAACCGGATGCAACCGGGTGCAACCGGATGCAACCGGATGCAACCCGGTGCAACCGGATGCAACCGGATGCAACCGGATGCAACCCGGTGCAACCGGATGCAACCGGATGCAACCCGGTGCAACCGGGTGCAACCCGGTGCAACCCGGTGCAACTGGATGCACAGTGGATCAATATTTTTCTGTTTTTGAGGGTTGAATTTACCAGAGTGGAGGGGATGCTGGATGTACTTGGAACAACAGTTTAACTTTCTTCAATGAAAAAATAGACAAAGCGTTTTTTGAATTGAAAAATTAAATAATTCAAATTAAATAATTTAATTTAAATTAATTTAAATTAAAATAGAAAAAAGGTTAAACAAATTAGAGTTAGAGATATCATAAAGCTTGGTTTGTCCTTTACCATGGTCACATTACAGCAAAACATGGTAAAGGAGTGAGAAAATGCACTGTGGTCGGTCCGTCCGTCCGTCCGTTTGTTCGTTCGTTCGTTCGTTCGTTCGTTTGTTCATTCATTCATTCATTCATTCATTCATTCATTCATTCATTTTCTACATCCATTTTAATCCTTTGCAGGGTCACAGGGGTCTGCTGGAGCCCATCCTGGCTCATTGTCTTAAATGACTCATTTCAAAGTACAAAAAAAACAATGTCTTTTTTTTGGTGTTTTTTCACTTCTTCATCAATGGCAACAGGTCTAAATGTTTTTTGGTGTTTGTGTCAATATAATGCATAATAACATTTTAGACAAGCCCCTACCCTGTGAGGCCATTACCTTATAATCCTAATTTGTGAGCTCTTCTTCTAAGCTAAACATAGTAGTATAAGATAAAAAGAATAAAAGAAATAAATCTCCATTTTCGTTAGTACAGCCTCCAGTACAAAAATGAATGGATTATTTAATCAGTTTAACCGATTACGAGCCTGAACTGCAGGTTTTTACATTGATGCACCGCTTCAGCTCAGTGACGTCCCGGTCCGGAAACCTCCTGCTCTTCCCCTCTTCAGCTCTTTTCTGTCACCTGTTTGTCACCCTCCTCCTCTCCACTTTACTTAGTCCTGCTTCTAAAAAGGATCCAGTCACATACTAAACAATACTTATAAAATCTCTCATTCAGTAATGTCCATGTAGATAATCAGAACATGTTCTTGTTTTTAGTTTATTTGGTATATACATACACTAAACCAGATAGTTGAATACATACTCAGACAGACAGACAGACAGACAGACAGACAGGCAGACAGGCAGACAGGCAGACAGATGTGTTTTAGTTTTAGTTTCTTTCTCTGAGATCCCAAAAGCACATACAACACCTCCGACAGCACAAACAAACGCACACAATCTACATTTTGAGACTCTAAAAAGAAGAACATAATGTATGTAACTGATGAGTTTGTTTAATACACTTTAAATCAGACCTTTAATTCGCTGCTGTGACCATTAGTTTGCATTCCGGACCCAAGAGCCATGTTTTAACAAACTAACAAACAAAGGTTAGGGAATGGAATAATCCACTTTAGGGTTGTTGTACATTGGTGTACACATAGTTTTCTGGTCATAAACTTGACAAACATTTCAAAGATTACATGCAGATTCTTCAGTCTGTTGTTTCATCACTGTCTTGTGCTGTAACAAAATGGGCAGTTTTAGGGGCTCCAGAGAAGCCCCCAGCGCAGAGCCAGCTGTCTTTATCAATTTATTTCAGTTAAATTGAGCTCTGATGCTGCTGCCTCAACAAATGAGTCCAGACAAATCCACACTCTCCATTACTGAAATTCACTGCTTTCAGATGCAAAGCCCATCTATTTAACACTTAGCAACTTCGCATATGTAAGAGAAAACATGACCGCTCCGGCAGACCTTTTAAAACGAGCCGACATTCAGACTCATGTCTCCGAGCCTGACGCTTCTGAACCTCTGGGCTTTCCTTCATTCGGAAGCCGGCCGGCTGCTCTAGGAGCTGGTTTCTTCATTCCTGATTCCTTATCCAAACTGCTTACAAGGGCTGTGGGACACGACCGCCCGCTGCTGCCGCATTGGGGACTTAATGTATCCAAACACGTGCAGTTTTGTTGCTGCTGCTACTCTGCCTCCTGATGAAGAAAGAGAGACAGAATCCAGCGAGCGCTTTCCTCCAAAGGGTGGGAACCACCTCTGAAAGCAGCAGCGACTGACGGACCTACTCCGACAGTGCACGTTCTGCAGGTCAGCTGTTGCAACAATTATCACTGAAGTCTTTTAAAGATAGATCAATGTATTAATCACTTGCAATTTGTCTCTGTTAATGATAGAACACTTTCAACATTTTTATCGCAGGTACAGGGCCCCGGACGAAGTTTTTTTCATCCAAATATGTGATACTGATATTTCTGATGCTTTGTCCGAATACGTTTCTTCCCCTGAAAGTGGACATGTTTTTTTTTTTTTAAATGCCTAGAATTCCTAATGTTACATGCCATATTTTTAATGAAGCCTCTTAAATATATCTGCACTACTAAGACATCCTAATATATTTTTTCAAATCAGTGGCAGTGTATTAAGATGTGTCACTATCCAAATGCACGTGGACGTAACTGTATATTAGTAGCTTCTGCCCTCTGTCTGTAAGGAGTAATATAGAAGATATGCAACACGTTACTGCAAACACTGAAGGATGTAAGCCTCCTTCAGGAAGCTCTGTGACACTGAGGTGTGATTCTTGTAATCACCCTCAGTGTTGCACCTCCAGCCCAGGCTGTTGTCCAGGTGAACACCTTGGTATCTGCACTAACCCCACTATTTCTCCAGCTATTGAAATTAGAGGTTAAAAAAAAAGGGGACAGAAAGGAAGAAGATGCTCATTAAATTCCAGCCTCTATCGGAGGAAGCGGTCTGGGTCTGGCCAGAAGGTTGGTGGCACGCATGCTGGCCACCAGGCCTGCACACATATGCAGCTGCTGACTTTCCCACACAGTAGTGATCAATTAGCTAAAGCAGACAGTGGTTCACAAAGGTGGGTATTCATGCTGACTTTCTTCACACGTCTCCATTTGCATTTCGTTGAGACGTATCTTTCCTGTATGTGTGATGTATTTGATCAGACTGCGAGCCGCGTTGCCTGAGAAACCGTCCTGCTGCACGGCTCTGTCTCAGTGGACTGTTGTAGAATGACACCTTTCTTCTTTGCATTCACTCTTCACCAGACCATAAAAGCCCTTTAATGTTATTCCATTAAAGTGAACCAAACCAACAGACTGTCACTCAGACTTACATTATCTGTATGATAATTTAAATCTAGTACAGCGGCACAATGTGACAGTTTGAAACAGTGGTTTCTCGTGGAATACAGAAATGAGAATTAATTTCCCACATTGATTTTTCCTTAAGGTAAATCACTTCTTGTTCCTCCTGCTTCCCAGGAGACAAAGCAAGGTAATGTGGTGCAAATAAAAAAAACTCCTCTCTCCCAATGTTGGAAACCTTTTTATTTACTGCTGCGTTTCAGTGAACCGCCGAACTTCATTGCACTGAAACTTTTATTTCTTGGATCTTATGTTTTTTATTCTTTTAAACTTGTGTTTGTCTGTCTTAAATTGTGCTTTTATGTTTTTTTATTTTTATTTTTTTAATGCATTCTAAAAATGTATGCATGTAAAGCACTTTGGATTGTCTAGTACATGAAATGTGCTATACCAAAAAATTGCCTTGCCTTGTCTTGTCTCACTTATCCATAAATCTTATCAAATCTGCAGATTACTCCTGAAAAAAGATGATCTAAGCATTAATGCATATGCTGTCTTTTTTTGTGCTGTTGTCTTAATCCTTTATGTGAGGTTTTATGCTTAGGTTGCTTAGTTAAAATGATCCAATTTCTGTGTTTTGATTTCTGTATCGTGAAGCTCAGCAGTATATATATATATATATATATATATATATATATATATATATATATATATATATATATATATATATATATATATATATATATATATATATATATATTTATATATATATTTATATATATCTCTGTTTTAGGGGCTTGGCACCATAGGGACCTGCTGGAGAGGCTTTAATGAAAAAAATAAACACAATGGAATATTTATGTTTAAAGTACAAACAGTAAGAACGAAATCCAGAACACTTTTCTCTTTCTTGAACAAATGAAGACGTCCACAGCTGAAAGTGTGATATGCATGCAGACAATGACCAGAGGCAGGAGACAGCAATTTCCCCTAAACATCGGTTTTATAGTCCTGCCACTTGTGCTCTGTCTGAACACAGCTAGATAGAGAGAAACAAAGAAAATACAGATGAAGGGCAGTCCGCACTTCAAGTGGATCGCTCTTGTATGAATGTAAGAACGTCCTGCTTCCTCCCCTGTAAGCAGCTGTTATAAAACATCATCTTATTGCAACTGAGACTTCCCTAAACAGTAACATAACACCTGGAAAATACACTCAATTCAGTAAATAAAAAATGAATAAATAATAGAGAACATCTTGGCGTCCGACATGTCTACTAAATCCAAAACATTGACACAATCCTGTTCATTTGTTTTAAGCTTTGCTCTGGAAATATGTTGGTCAGATCTGATGGGTTCTGTTACATCACAGCACCTTCACCTTCTCAAAGGAGATAAATGCTGCTTTCCTACCTTCAACTTGAAATAATTAAAAAACACATGCATTTAGACAAACAAAATAAGTATTATATATAATAACCGTTTTAGAATTATCAGTCAAACAATCCAACACGCATGTCTTGTGGGACACGTGCAACGCTACGCGCCACCTCACAACCGCGTAAGCAACTTCCAAACACAAACAAATGCACAAAGATCGTCTGCGACAACCAGCAATAACCTTCTCAGTGTTTTTATGTGTCCTTTTAGTGTCTTTTCATGTCTCTTCTTCTCCCCTTCCTGGTTTTCTTTCTTAGCCTCTCCAGAAAGCCAAAGACAGAAAGCTGAAGGTTGGTGAAAAGTGGTGAAAAGGAAAAAGGAGACAGCAATGGAGTATTTTGGCTAAAGAAAGTGACCCCACGTTTGATTGAGGACATTTTCTTATGCCAGACTCTGAACCTTAATTCAGGGTGAAAAGTTCAGAATGTCTGCAGCCTGATGACGGACAAAAGGAGACAGATGGAGAAACGAGAGGAGCAGACTGCTGCAGAGGAGGCTGCTCCTGCTGTTTTCCCTCCTTAGACATTATAATCACGAAGGATTTTTCAAAGCCTAAACAAAATACACAGTGTGGAAAATGCAATTTCCTCTGCTGTTTGAATGTATGGTTTTTGTTCTTTCACCAGAAAACCACACTGTAACGTGAGGTGTGGGATATTTGTTTCTGTTCATCTTTAAGCTTTAGCAGCTCGGGGATTGATAGGTAATTTTAACGTTATGAAAGCTGGAAAAGTCATAACCAGGCTTAACCAGCGGAGTAGCTTGCATGTGAGATGGGATTTCATTTCAGCTCAGACCACAATTCCATCAACGGTGGCTGAAACCTCAGTGAAAAACACATCCTTTACTACTAATGCAAGGCAGGATTCTATACTTCACTTGAGACTGATTCAAAATGGATAAGTGGGGAAATCACATGAAATGCCTAAAAAGACCAGAATAACAGGGATATAGTGACGCCCTCACATTCTGAGGTCCAGCTCTAATCAGCCAGATTCTTATTTAAAACTCTGGAAAGCACTTCCAGCAGGATAAGAAGCAGCTGGCTTCTGCTGGCTGTCATGCAAAAATATCAAAGCACGGTGACAAGACTGGAGGGGTTAAAATGAGGACTAATGTTAAAGGTGACTAAAGACTGCCAACACCCCCTCCCCCCTTCATTTCACCAACTGGGACTATTTTGCACAGGTCCGTTACATCGATTCCAACTGAAAATCATTTAAAATGATAGGTTTGTAATGCAACAAAGTATGAGAAATGCCAAGGTGGGGAAATACTTTTGAAAGGCCTTCTGCTGCATATGCTGCTTTTAATAGTGCAGGGAAAGAAAATAAGAGTTTTAATAGTTATTCTTTTTCTTCCTTTGTAGACCCTTAAGGATCGAAGGGTCTGCACTTTAATTTTCTGTAGGAAAACTATGAAAAATATTCATTGTTCTGTTGTTGTTGTTTTTTTAACATATTAGTGTTATGCATGTGGAATTAATGGACTGAGTCTTTTGAACATTGGACCATTTATATTTCTTTCATTACAACTGCTCAAAATGTGCTTATATGACACCGATAAACAGTTTCTCAATTTGTTCATGATGGTCCCATTCAAACACAGCAACTCTGCACCAGTGCCTGGCTCAAAGACCATCCAGAGGGGTTGGAAATCAAATCACTGTCTCTACTTGAATTCACCATCTGGACCACAGCCAATGCTTTTCTGAACTTTACATGTCTGTTTGTGAGATTTTTTTCTTCACGTTGTCGGCTGCTCTGCCTGAGTGACCCCACGAGTCTTTGGGTAAAAACGTAGGTGCACCAAACTCCAACATTGTTTTAGCAATGCGTTCTACATGTCCTAATCAAATGTTCCTTGTTAACAATTAAACAGCATCATTGTCATGAACCATAAAAAAGAATGTTAACCACAACCTGACAATTGAACATGATACACTTTCTCCTGTATGGCACTGGAAATGAATCCTACAATGTCTCAAACATTTGGTTTGTCTGGGATAATAGAAGTATATTTAATGTTGCACTGTTGCCTTCAATTTATTTAGTTTCTACAAAAAATATCAATCTTAACTGAGAATTCTCTTTGCATGTTCAGTATATTGCCAAAAATATCGGCTCACCCATCAAAATGATGGGAATCAGGTGTTCCAATCACTTCCATGGCCACAGGTGTATACAATCAAGCACCTAGTCATGCAGACCATTTGTATAGGGAACAGTTTGGAGCTGCCCCTTCTTTTTCCAACATGACTGTGCACCAGTTCACAAAGCAGGTCCATAAAGACCTGGATGACAGAGTCTGGTGTGGATGAACTTGACTGGCCTGCACAGAGTCCTCACTTCAACCCGACAGAACACCTTCGGGATGAATGAGAGCGGAGACTGAGAACCAGACCTTCTGGTCCAACATCAGTGTGACCTCACAAATGTGCTCCTGGAAGAATGGTCAGAAATTCCCATAAACACACTCTTAAACCTTGTGGACAACCTTCTCGAAGAGTTGAAGCTGTTATAGCTGCAAAAGGTGGACCAACGTCATATTGAACCCTCTGGATCAGGAATAGTCACTTAAGGTCAAATGGAGTCAAAGCAGGTGAGACAATACTTTTGGACATATAGTGTAAGGTGTAAAATAATGGAGACTGAAGCAGAAATAAACCAAGCAGATTCAGAGAATCTTTCTATAGTACATGGATCCCTATTGGTATGAAAATTTATGAGGTTCAAATCTTAATTTTAATAATAATTTTTCAGTAAATGGCATTCTGATCTGCAGTGGTAGTGTTGCTAGTAAGTTATCTTAAATCTATATTGCCCTGATGGTAGCAGTAGCGTGGCACAGCAGGGGATGGCTGGCTGTCAAAGAGCCATGCAGTGCAATGCTTCCACCGTGACCCATACAGCCGTGATGAAGTGGCTCCATCCATCTTGTTGGCTCCCAGTAAAGAACAGGCTCATTTGGCCACTGAGCTGATGACAGATGGGAGGCACTGAAAGCTTTTCACTCCAAAAGGGCGGGATCCCTGGCTCTCTGAATCTGTGGACTGAACTCTTGGTGTCCAAGGACGCAGCTACACCAAGTCATGGGAGGATACATGTACATAGGGAGGATGATGCCCCCCAGTAGGGTCCACTGCGGTTTGACTGCATTGTACGCCCATGTTTTTTACTAAGTTCTTCCACTTATGTTGAGACACATAAAAGACAGTTTAATGGAGTTTAATGTCTGACTTCTTATTCCCTTAAAAGTGGCTGATATGAACACAGCTGTAAAGATATCTTTTAAAAAGGGAGCGTTCATACTGTAATTCTACTGCATTTTGACTAAAACATGTCCCAGGCATATGTCATTAAGACTTTGGGAAAAAGTATAAAATGTGGAAAAAGGCATACAGTGTCTTGTTTGAAAATAAGTTCCAATTTGTTGAGATTAACAGAAATAGTTATGCATATTTGGTCTCAGTCATCACATCACACGAAATACAAACACTACAGAGCAAGTTGTACCCAGGCAAAAAGTTTCCTCATGCTTTCATATCCTTTGGTTTACCACAAACGTATTTTGAAAAATGGGTAACATAATGTGAGTCAAACGTGTTGCCATTTACTGAAACCAAATTGTAGCTGTTATTATCATTTTTAGCTGAGATTGTTTCACATTTTGGCTTTTCCCCTTTTTCCAGAGTGGTCGCCACAGTCTTCACATGAGTTTGGCATATGCTTTATGTTGGATGCCCTTCCTGATGCAATCCTGCAGAGAACAAGCAAACGCTCCACAGACAGAGCTCTACCTGAGGTAAGTAAAACTGGTAAAACTGGTGACCTTCCCATTGGGACGCAGCAGCACCAAGCACTCAGCCACCACCAATATTGTTCTCAGCAGTCTGAAAATCTTGACAAAACATCCTACTCTTTTTCTTTTTTCTTATATTTTAAGGCAAATTATGATTTTGTTTTTGTTGAAAACCATGTTGAGGTATCCTCATGCAAATTTCTGACCTTGGAGAAGAGTTTTTTAGCTCCTCAGCTGAGTTATGGTGTACCCCAGGTATTAGTTCTTACCCCCCTTCTGTTGTACATATACATTCTACAACTTAACCAGCTTACAGAAGACCACAATTTACTTTATCATTTTTTAAACAGGGAAAGATGCAGTGCAGCTTGTTATCATAACAAAACATTTTTTTTTTTTTTTTGTAATAGCTTGTCTGACAAGGGAGGATGTCATTTAACATTCATTTATAAAGCAGATTTTACCCAGGAAATATTCATGACTCAAAAACATCCTCAGCAACATTAATTCATTTATCTACAACAGTGCAAAACACCTTTGTACCACTGATAGAAAACCCCATAATATATGAAGAGCTCCACAAATGTTAATGGAAAAGTCCAAAGTCTGAAACTGGCCGCAGGAGTCAAACTCACTTTCAGCAATGTACCTTCTTCTGAGACAATGGACGTCACCAGGAACTGGCTGCAGCAAGATGGATCCTTAAAACAATAGGAACCGTTTCATAGCAACCACACTAGTGTCCTGCTGGGCCTCTCCCTTCCGCCACCCATTTCAAGTACAGTTTACAGATACAAGCATGGACATAAGCGTCATGCCTTTCCAATCTCTTCATGGTGAAAATTTCAAACAGTGTTAAACTCCCAAACGGGAACAACACCAAGCCACAGGTTCAGATATGTGTATGAACCATGGGTCAAAATCGAGATTTGAGAAGTCAAGGTCTTCACCAAACACATAAATTCAGTGGAAATCAATTTCACTTGAGGGAATGTAAAAAATAACACTCCTTTTCAAACTGTGCTTTGCACATTGATAAAGGAAGCCTTAACACTGAGGTTTTCCAGAACCTTATTCACAGATACCATTATCTGCTTAATGACTCACGCCGTCTACTGGAGAAAAACTGTCCGTCATTGAAACTCTTCACTATTGGGATGAAACTTTCTGATAAAGTGGATAAAGAAAAAGAAAGCCTACACATCAGGAAAGCATGTCAAACCTTCGCCAAGTTGGCTTAAATAAACAGATAAATTAATAAAAACAAAACAGGAAAAAGAGAAGAGCGTCAAACAGTGTAGGCAATAAAAACAGGTGCAAAACATTTTTATTCCAGACATCAGTCAACGATGTCTCAAAAAAAATCATTTTCATAGCCATTTACGCCCTGAAACTTGTGACCATAATATGTCGCATCTTGACCTGTGAAGTAACCAATTTGGAGCTGGAAAAAAAGATCCCTGTTGACCACAGGAGGGATGATTATGTGTTTGACTCAACAGCTCTCAAAGTGTCAATGTCCCAACAACGGCTAATCTTGAAATGTGATTTATACTTCTGTTTTACAAAGAATTGGTAAGAAAGCCAAATATGGCATAACAGTCATCCAAACTAACTCAACTAAAATTACCATGACCTGACTGACTGTAGAATGACTGAATGACAATCTACACCATAAAATAAAAAAACAAGAACCACAAAAAAAACTAATTGTTTTACAAGAAATTCATGGCTGTCGCAATCTTCATCTGTGTAATTAAACCTCTTGTTCAATAATGCATAGAGCTCGGCACGTATTGCTCCGTGTGTGAATGTGTCACCGTTCTCTGGGTATCTTTTATTTTAATTGGCAAAGATAATAGAAGGTTAAAGCTGACCATCTGCACCATGCAGACAAGTCAAATTCAGCACCTACACTGCGCTGATAACACATGTGCCGCCATCTAACTTGACGAAGCAGCCAGACAAGTGCTTATAAAGGCTGGTGACATGTTGTTGGTGAAAAATAGGTTTTAAATGCAGTGAGTCACAGGTGCATTAGACTGTGCATAATTTTGTACTCCTGAAATTACATTACAGCTCTTTAGTCAATATGAAAGATTTGATGAATGGCATCACTGGCTCCTGAAAGCCCCTAAAGCTCAAACATTCACACACACTCACACACAATCTGTGTGTAAATCCGACGGTGAAGTGTAATTTATCTTCTGATGAATGCTGATAATTTGCATTCATTTGAGCTTTGATTCATCCAGAACTTTCCATAAGCAACTAACAGCTCATTTAAATCCAGCAGGCTACTTTATTGTATTAACTTTTAAATCTAATAATGGAGTAGCTGTTCATGACATGTTTCAACTCTGTAAATTTTATGACCACTAGCTTTAAATTAAAACATGATGATGAAGAATTATGCCAATCTGGCTGCGAGCCCCACCTTCACATCCAGCTTATAAATGTCTGCCTCTCTATGTGTACGCACAGAGATGCTTCTCCTGCTGCTGGAGTGTCATCATCAGCACAATTCAGATATGAGCAAATATTTGAAAAGAAAAAACACATTTAAAAATGCATTGAATGCACACTTGTTACATTGGTATGACTGAGTCGGTAAGAGTCCAGTCAGCTTTGTGTGATGTAAATGCCAGCAGCAGGAGAAGCGTCACCAACCTGTATTTAGGACGACTTGAGAAGCAGTGTACAGCAGAGCACAGGTCAGTCATGAGATCTAACACAAATATGTAAGACGTGGTCCTGAAAGCAGGTTAGTACGACTTTGACCTAGTGGAGTGTTAAATGCTTCCACACAGCATTAAAACACAGCATAAAACTTCCTGTATGTTATTCTTTGGTCAAACACTAGTAAACAGAGATGTGTAGATCCGGGTGGTTTAGCAACTCCGTAGAATGTGAGTCCGGACCTGCATCCAAGTCCATACTTGGTGAGTACGAGTCGGGAGAACGTACTTTGGAGGACAGAAGAACAGATGTCTCTTTCTGCAACTGGAACAGCAGCGTAGTTGTGTTCTTGATGACACTGCAGCTCAGCCAACAGGCTTAAAACCATACTGTACATGTTTAACTGCTTATGAAAATAAACACCCTAAACATTGAAAAACAACTTAATATTGCTTTTGTATAACAATTGATAATCATGGTTTCTGTGTAGACAGGCATAACATCTTCTTACTTGAAGTGGAACCGCCTGATCTGAACCACAAAGAAGCAGGGAGTCGTTTTATCATCGTCATTATTCTTTCATCAATAGTGTGATATATCATACGAAATAAATAAGGAAAAAGGCACCTCACAGCACCTAAGATGACATTTTGAAGTCAATCAATGTTTCTATTAACAGTTCCAAAACCACAAATCATTTCATTTAGAATGACAGAAAACACCAACAGTCAGCAAATCTTCACATTTGAGAAGTTATATGAGAGTGTATAATGTTGGGGAGCATTTATTTTATTTCACGGCAAGGTAAAGGTCTGTTAAATATTGAAGCTGCAGCCATCAGATTTGAACTTCTTCTCAGGGAGGCTGCGGTTCATTGGTCCTGCAGAAGGGGATGCTGCGGAAGCATTTCGCAATCCTGGATGCAAAAGCGGAAAGAGTCGAATAACCGACATGACATGTGCATGTGTGAAGACCAAAGAAGTGAAGTTAAATGAAGAAGCGTTTTACTTTGTAACACAGCTCTGGACTATCATAATATAAAAATATCTTTTCCATTAAAAAGAAATGTTGACTGCTTTAAAACATATCACAACATATTTTGCCTGCAATTTCAGAAACACACCCACAAAGCTACCAAAGACTTTTAATAAGAAAGAAGTATATAATTGTTGTTTTATTAGTTCTGCTTTTTTGCTCCAAAGATAATTGTTGGTAAACCAGTGAACGAGTAGCTGGCTGGTACTAAGCAAGATAAGATAGGAGTGGAACCAAATGCAGTAACCTGGGAACCAGACTAGTTAATGATAGTTCATTTATTTAACAAAAGACATTGCATACAAAAAACAACAAAAAAGATCAAGAACAAAGAAAACTATAACAGCTAAAGCTGAGCTCAGGAGCACAAGAGGATGTTACGAACAGGATTTCAGGACATGGAGAAAAGAAAAGACACATAAGTAAACACGTAAGGACTAGGCTTCAAACTAAATGGGAGGGAAGAGAAACCAGCAAAAACTAGACTTAATGAAACAGAACTCAACACTCGAGAAACTCAACATCCAAACCACAAAACTATAACCATCATCAGGGTTAAGGCTCAAAAGTGAATTATTGTTTCAGTGTAAACCAGGTGACAACATGGATCAGGTAGAAGAGAGACTAATCTGTGTCATTTTATTCAGTTTTTAAAATTTAAATTTAAAAACAAATAAGAAAGCTTGACATCTGGACATATTTTAAGGTTATCCTTCTTTATTTCAAACTAAACCTAAATTCAGAATCAGAAAAAAACAACAACTGAACAAACAACTTTAAAACACAAGCGAAAGCAGCCATGACAAGTATAATACCCTTTATCTGCTACGTGAAACAGAAAACATTATAATCATCCTGAATTGCTTTGCACTGCTTTTTCTTTACATTTAGAGTCAAACACTACAAGCCACAGAAATGAGTTTGTCTCAGTGTCTCTATAATTTCATCACTCTTAAGATTAATGGTTTAAGAGCTACTGGGGTTTGCTGCTTCCAGGTTATTTGCAGTTTAAAACCTCCCTTTTTTTCAATGAGAAAAGCATGGAAGTGTAAGTGTCTTGCATCCTGGCACAACTTCCACGATATAAATGTACAAAGCCAACAAATCCTTAAAGGGAAAAAGTTTGCAGCACTTTTGACTAAATTTATTCCTGGAAGACTAATAAAAGAAAATAATAAAAAACGAATTCCTCCCTTCTTTTGCGTTGTAAGGAAGTTTTCGTGTGTCACTGCGAAGCTGCTTTTAAGCATTACTCATGTTTTAACAGTTCATGCTAAATGTGCGTACACTGTGGTCCTAAAAGCTCTCATGCCGCTCATGAAAGTAAACTCTTAATTTGTCACACCAGCAGATCTTCGCTCCATGAGAGCTTTTTAATGTCTGAAGACACAGTTGAACCAGCATATCTCATATCAGATGATTTCTAGTTGCCATGTGGAGTAATTACCACAGAGTGGCCGGATTTATGGAGCATGGCTAAAAATTACACTACACAATATATTTTGTTTTATGCAGTTTGACTTTAACAGCTCTGACTGGGTAAATGTATACATTTTTGATAAGATACAAGTAAACAAATTATTAAACAAAAAAAAAAAAAAACATGGAACACAAAGATTAAAAACGTACAGTTTTATCATTACTGGTTCTGGATGCAGTTCTTCACACTCGCTCATTATAAGCAAGGTCTGAGCAACATATTTAGGTGTTGGCTGTCCTGTGGAACTAAGTTGGGGAAATGCACTTCTAATGATGTAAAGAAACTGGCACACATGTCTGATGTTTTTAGTAGTTGCTGTTGCCATAAGAAGTGATACATAAAGAGATGCAAAAATGTTGTCATTCATGTGTGGCAGGAGTGCCTGAGAAACTCAGAAGGATTGTTTTCTAACCCAACATCCCATCCATACATTCATATTTTATTAAACCTCAGGGTCAAGGGAGTCTGCTGGAGCTCAACCCACCAGCAAACGCAGGGGTAAACCCCGGACAGACTCCCAGTCCATCATAGATATGACAGTCTGATGCATTTCAAACCTAACAACACCCTCAGACAAAAACTGGTTCGTCCCAACAACAAAACTCTTCAGAAGTGGGAACAAACAGGAGACAGCGAGCTCGTCACAGCAAGATTCAGCGGTTCATCTGAATTCCAAGCATAAGGGACACTCTTTTGGGAGAGGAAAAAAAGAAGCTTTCTATGTTAAATGGGAAAACCCAACATCAAGCAGGGGAGCAGACCTCAGGTCGCACATATCCAACACTTATAATGCAGCCTTGAATCTTCTAACCAGGTGGTTTTACAACCATTTGCACTTTTATTCATGCAATCAAAGCCAGGTAAACAACGGAACAAAAGTAACAGCCTCACAGAAGTCACAACACAGGTTTCCACATCTCGTTTTGGGATTTTTGGACGGGTACCTACTTAATTCTACTTTGTTTAATGGGTTTTCCACTAGCTGATAGTACCAGTTAGTACCTCCATTTTTGCATCTACTTGCCGGGGTTCCAACCGAGCTGAGTCAGGCTGAAAATACAACATCAATCTAACAACAGAAAAGATGTGACACATGACAATGACAGACCAGCAGAGAAGAAAGGAAAGGCAGGACGATATAGCTCGTGAGACACAAGTGTGAACGATCAAGTCAGAGGGGAACAAGGGCAGAAGAATCTAACCATATACCGTAAAACACAGTGGACGACGCATTAGAGCACATGACCCATTCGTTTCTGGCAGATGTTTACCACAGAATATATGGTTTAACACGTTCTAGCAGTGAAATCAAATTACTGTCACATTTTGCCGATGCAGTCGAGCAGTTGGTTCGCTAAGTGCGGTACCGCGACAAATGCAAACGAGGAAGTGCCAGGGGCTGAGCCCGCCGTCAATCAATCTTATTACACATACATTTACTGCTTTGTATAAATTCTCCTGGCATGGTACAAAAAAATCCACCCCCCCACAGAGTTGTCATGGGTGTGAAATCAAAAAAGTGAGACCAAAACTTTTGTTTGAACAAAGCTGAAAATGTTTTTATTTCTGTTGAAGTAGAACATTTTAATATGGGAGTCAATGGAGATTGCTTTACTTTTGGAGCCAGCCTCGAGTAGCCAGTTGAGGTGCTTCAGCGAATCTTAGTTCCACATCAACCTCAACCCGGAAGTTAGATGGTCGGCGTTCGATCTAAATCAACACACAAGCAATAACTTTGAAAAATAGGGCAGGAAGAAAGGCAGCTGTTTAACACACAAAAGAGGATCTGAAGCAGAGTAAATCAAGAAGAACTGAGATGTGAAAAAGAGCAACCACTCTGGAGTATACCACCAAAACAACAAAATACAAAACTAAAATCATGATGCAATAATCAAAGGAAAACCCAGACCAGCCAAATCATGCAGAAAGCACTCACTTTCATCACTTCCACAAATACAACTCATCTACTTGTTTCAATCATGTTAAATCTGATGCAAAGTTCAACTTGCAGTTTTCACACCAATTTAACCAAACCAAAATGCGTGGACAAAGGAAACAAATGGCACTCAACAGGTGCATTCAGAAGTTTTTATTCAATTTAACATTAGAAGCCAACAAAACACAAAAAAGCTTTAACAGTAAATTGGTCTAAAAATGTGGCCTTACTTCATTCTTCCAACAGAGTGTGGGTCTTTGCAAAAATAAATGTTCACTCTGGACTTAAAAACATGGCACCTTTCCAACAATGAATGTGATCATTCAGTTTGTAGCTTCACGTTGAGACTCATAACAGTCACGCTTTATACGGTAGATATCCTTTATGACAAAGCCTCATGTGCCTTGTAGCTGGTTTAATGTACCTTAGCGTTCACACCACTGAGCCTCCAACGGCCAGCCTGAGCCACATATTTTCTGAAGGTCGTGTAATGTGAATATAAATACTTATTCAGCCAAGACATAACTGCCGATAACATTTTAAAGTCCACCCACTCCCAACATTTGTTTCAGTGGTGACTGCACAGGTGTGTTAACATCTTGCTTGTTGCATAGCAAAATGTTAGATTTAGTCTCATATCCATTTTAATGGACCAGTAAATGACAGTGTAACTCCGGCCCCTGCTTCACAGCTCTGAGATAAAAAAGTAGTGTGGGCAGCAGCCAATCTCTGATGTGTGTCATGAAAATCATTTAAAGAAAGGAGAAAAAAGCTACACACTAAATTATTTAGCCCAAGAAAAATGTTCTCTGAATAAAAAGAAGCAACCTGGAAAAATATAAATAACTAATCAAAAGTACTTGCTTCCATATGACAGAACGTGAGAAAATAATCCAGAATTAATTAATTTGGACCAAATAGCCAGAATGGCCTACTGTTGATGTGTACAACTATTTGGACAGTTTTTTAGAGAATATTAACTCCAAACAATACGAATTAAGAAAATGTGGGCATATTTAAAGCACAGTGGTGTCAAGCAGAGCACCTACTAGAGCACTTTGTTTGCAGACTTAAAGTGTGATGATGTGTTCAACTGACACAAACGGGTGAGCTGTACAGTGAAATGATAACAGGTTCGAAGGATTCCCTGCAGTGGTCGTGACGACAGAAGAGCCGGCAGACTGCTGGAGAATGAGCTCCACTGTCTCAGTCGTGAGCTATGGAGGGGACGGGATGGGTTGTCCTTGGAGAGCAGTTTGTTCACCGACCCCCTCTTTCCCACTGACTCCAGGTGTTCACATGTTTCCAGGTTCTGTCAAATGACTTTTCCAACTTTATGAATGACTTTATCGATCCCTGTGGCAACTGTGGCACCGTTGCTGCTCCTCCAGCAGACCACAGCACAGCGATGGCACACGCCACCACCGCCTGCTGGAAGATCTTGGTTGTATTGCTGCACGTAGTAAAGGATGTGAGCATTTTCATTTCCTTCTTACACAGCCTTGGTGTGGGTCCTCCAGTCCAGTCTGTTGTTCAGGTGTGAACTGTAAACAATGTAGATGGAGACATCCTGGTGGAAATGTGCATGCTATAGTGGATACATAACCACATAAGTCTTTAGGAAGAACAAAAGATAAATGTCAACACGATAAAATAATTTAGGACTCGCGTTTTGTTGTGGCTTTAGCTGAGGCTCGGCACAGGCGCTAAGAAGGGGTCGATAAGCCATCTCATAAAGGATTAGCCGTTTTAATTACTTTCACCTCACAGCCAGCACTCTCTCCTTTGAGCCTGGTAGGACCTCCCCAGGCAACCTGCTATTCAAAATCAGATGCAGCAGTCTACACAATGTAAGCATGATAAGCCATGCTGAGGTATTTTCTGGCCTTTGTGATGCAGTTTGCACCAAACAGATAAGGTTTATGACTGTATTCTGTGGTAATCTTTCCATGTTTGGCACCTCTCTGATTAAATTATTTAGCAACGGTGATGATACAAGGGAGAAGCTCAGAAAATAAAAGCACAATGATTGAATATAATGATAAACTGTGTTGTCAGATTGTCACTAAAGCTTTGCAGATTTAATGAGATATCTCTAAATACCAGCTAAAGCCAGTGTTGTGTGATTTTTATCTTCTGCCGGGCTGCTGTTACTTTTAATGTAAGAGTCTCTCTTTTTGTCACACTACTTTTACGTTCTTCTGTAGAAACCATATTTATGCCATCGATTTTCTAAGTTGCAAATACTCAAAATCATCAATCCAATTTCCTGCTTCACACAGCAAATTTCTGCTGGAAGTTAATTGTTTGAACCAAATAGGTTTTCAAACATGCACTTCGATGAAATAGTACTAATAGATGTGGACACATCGAATGTCAATGACAATCAATGGCCGTGTAGACAGAGTGGTGGTATGTAGAGCGCCTTCCTCGCAATAAGTATCCCGGAAGTGTACTTGTGCAGTATATTCTACATTATAGTTTATGGCAAGATTTAGCAAAGTCTAATGTGAAAGAAATGATTAGCCCAGGAACTATTATTGCTACTAGAATAAAGACTTCAAATCCATCATTTACTATGTTTAACTGATCAGATTCATTTAACTCTAACAAGTATGTGGGTGAGTCCTGGCGAAAGTATGTAACAGCGGCTGCATTACTGGGACAAATAACCTCTGAACATGAGACAGACCCAAGGACCAAAAAGGGCTCTGGTCAGTGGAGGCCTCATCGTTGGCTTTCCCTGTCAGTCTCTGTGGATTCACTGACATAGAGTACTCTACAATTTCCTTTCATTTCTACCCTCAGCATTCCTCACTGACGTCAAACTAAAGACAAAGACCGGGGAGAGTTCATCAGAAAAGAACATTAAAAGAAAAAAAATACTTGAAGACAGCATGCTAAAAGGAAATGAAAACAACAAAACTTCATATCATGGCTGTGCAGGCAAAGCTTTTCTGTCAGAATTAGGGGACATCTAATAAGGGTCTTAAGGTGATGAACCAACTGGTGAAAACCTGCACGATCAATATTGTGGAGTGCATTAGTCTAAAGATGGCCTAATTTAAAGTGAGGACGGAATCAATAGGGCCTCCTAATGCAGCGAAACGAGATGTCATCCTCTGGCAAAGAAGGGTCAAGCACTCAGCTTTTATGAGCAGAATGTACCTTAATTTTACCTAATAATTCAGTTCTGACTTCATTGAACTGACTTCCATATGCTACTGAACGAACAGCATCACAAGATAAAAGCCAATTAGACTTTGAATGACTGATGGCTATTTTCTTTCCCTTTCTCCCTACCATTTACCAACCATGAGTAAGTGGTATGAGTTTGTTGTTATGGAAATGCCAAGTGTAAAGTTTGGTGGAGGGGGGATTATGGTGTGGGGATGTTCTTCAGGAGCTGGACTTGGGCCCTTAGTTCCAGTGAAAGGAACTCTAAATGCTTCATTATACCAAGACATTTTGGACAATTCCAGCTCCCGACTTTGTGGGAACAGTTTGGAGCTGGCCCCTTCCTCTTCCAACATGACTGTGGACCAGTGCACAAAGCAGGTCCATAAAGACCTGGATGACAGAGTCTGGTGTGGATGAACTTGACTGACCTGCACAGAGTCCAGACCTCAACCCGACAGAACACCTTTGAGATGAATTAGAGCAGAGACTAAGAACCAGACCTCCTGGTCCAACATCAGTGTGACCTCACAAATGTGCTTCTGGAAGAATGGTCAGAAATTCCCATAAACACTCCTAAACCTTGTGGACAGACTTCCCAGAAGAGTTGAAGCTGTTATAGCTGTAAAGGAGGACCAACGTCAAATTGAACCCTCTGGATCAGGAATGGGAGGTCACTGAAGTTCATATGGAGTCACTTTACGTTTGGACATATTGTGTATTTGTTGACAGTTGTGTTTAATGGAAAAGAGGGAATCTACGTGTGCTTTCACGCTAACAGGTTTAAAATGAGCTTAATTTTGCCATTCAGTGTGGTTCATTTCATCAATCGTTAATAAAGTAATCACAATCTATTGTGGACCAGAGTAACTAGACCAAGGCCTCCAGAAAGGACTGGTCTATGATGGTCCTTTTACCTGGTGCACTCAGTCCTTCAGGCGAGAAAGCATATTAGAAAAAAATGGAAAACCAAAAGTGCACAATTTGGGAATTAAAAACAGACTTTGATTTCTGCATGTATTTCACAGCTCTAAATGATTCAGGTGCTCAGTGTCCTGTACAGATTTGTTATGGCACCTTTATTAACTGCAGTGCATCAAAACATTCCTCTCTAGCTGTAGCCGCACTTCATTTTCAATTATTTAGTGAGAGTAATAAAAACAAGCAATAAAAAGTATCACCAGGATAGCTAATCACGGTACATTCAGCATGTCATAAAACAACACAGATTATTGCAGGAACACAGTCTTCGTGTTAAAGTTTTTGATCTTGCAGCAAACACATCTGGCCAATAAGTGGTGAAGACTTTATCCAGCGATTCAAAGAAATACTAGTTTACTAACGCGTCAAGTAATTTGGACCAGAGCAAACGAACAGAGCAGCTGGGAGCATGTGTGACTGTACTGTTCAGTCTAAGCACGCATTCCCATCACCTGCTGACGGGAACTAAAGCCAGTCTTGGTTTTTTCAGGGGTGTGTAGAAATGAAAATCTAATCATCAGTTCCAATTTCCAGATCTAAATTTATAATTATAACAATTATTTGCAGCAAGCTTTCTAGCACTCAAGGACAATGTAGACAAGGCTCTTCGCAACTGCTGAGAACCCCCCCTAACTAAGTATGAAATTAATTAGTCTGTGGAATCATTTATTTTCTAGAATTAAATACAAAATGAATTATTCTGTTGAATGTTGCTTTTATTTATAGGATCTTTTCTAAATTATACCAAACAGAAAATTACACATATATTTTTGTATATCAGACACACTTTGATGGTTTGTTTCATAATAGTGTTTTTGAAAGAATGATCCCAGAAATAATATCTCTTACTAATTATTTTTGTATGTCAGATATGGGGCTAGCTGCAGGGACCTGTGTAGGAGATCCTCGATCCGCTTTCCAGCTGTGTGAATGACTCGTCTGACTCGCTCTCAGCTGCTCTCCTGTTCAGCGCTGTGCCGGCGGCCCCCCACGGGCTCTCACTGTTAAAGGCCCGGGTCGGACAGCGCCTCAAGCTTAGACCCTGGGGCAATAGTATGTGTCTGCAGACCCGGAGGCCGCAGTCTCAGACCCCTCACGGGTTTCTATTACAGTGCCATCTACTGGATGGCTGTAAAACTGCAACTACAGTTCTAGACCCTCTAGACCCGCAGTCGTAAACTAACTGGTAGTAATGGGTAAAATATTTGTGCTTTATTACACAGGAATATGTATTATATATAATATCGTGTATATTTATATATGACATTCACACATGCACCAGTGATGACAGGAAAGGAAAGTCTGATAGTTTGGAGTTCTCTAACCTTTATTTTTGTTGTGTTTTTCATGTTTTGATTGATTACAGGTGGATACGATTGTGGGGAGAGGAGCTTGTTCGGGAGGGGAGCTTTGTATTTGCTTTAAGAGAAGACCGAGCAGGTCTGGAAGATGCCACCCTGCTCCAGCTCCAGGAGGTGTTTTTGTGGTGTGAAAATGAGGATGCAGTCAGCCACTGTGAGAAATGTCAAACTTGTGCCACAGAAGTGATAAACATATTCATGTTATAATTCCGTTCAGAAAACTATTACAATAACTACATGCAAACATCACATGAAGGTCTTTGTGATGTGATTGCTAAGATACACTAAAAATCCTGAAGAGCGGTATGCCAATGCAAAACTCAAGCAATTATTGCTAATCCTACACAAGTACCAAGACATTTATGCAAGTTTTGAAAGTGCAACATACATTATATGCAAAACAGTATAAAACACGAAATATGGCTGAACTGCAAAAGTGACAATGGAAATGTCTGCAGCAGGTCCGGCATCTGTCCAATACTGGGAATATTTTGCCTTCCTGGACTGTTACATGCAACTAAAAAAGTGTGAGTATAATTAGTCAAAGTTAGTATTTTCTAAAACAAAATCTCTAAGTATAGGTAATATAGCGATATAAATGTAAATAATGATTAAAATGAGTACAAAACACATGATGTGACCAGGAAATGACAACTTACGCGATCATATTCATGATATAGTGAACTGACAGCCAGTTCAGTGTGTTTTTGCGTTGCTGATGTGTTTCTGCCTTTGAGACAATGGAAACAAGTTTCATACTTTACTGAAAGTTTTTACAACAAGATGGGCTGTACTATTACCGACTGTCTTAGACTGAACTTCGACGTGCCCTTCAGACTATCGCTGTAAATAGTGTCTAAGTATGAACTCATCACAGTTATACGCTATTTCATTTTCAAATTAAAGGCAACAGTTTGACAGTATTAAATAACTAATGGGACTCATGTTCAACACTCACTGTCTGATCGCCATCCATGGCGAAATAGATGTCGCAAAAACATGCTGTCAGTTGCTCTCCTGGTCTGAAACTGCGGGTCTGCAGATGTGCTTCTCCCCTGGGGAGGGTCTTGATCAACCGGAGAGTTAAGTACGGGTTTTAAATTAACTTGGTTTTTACGTTCTGTGTAGTCTTGTTATTGTCTTTTTGGCTTTTTGCTTAATAAATGTTACAGTTTAAATGGTTGTACACATCAACAGTAGGCTATTCTGGTGGTAGTTTGGGGATGCTGGGAGGAGGTTATGCCTGATAGGTTTGGGAAGATAACTTCATCTGTCCAGTTAGGTATGTAGTGGCCTCCTAGTGGTGTGAAACCATGTGTGTGTTTTTTTTTATTTTAGGATGAGCTCTTGTGTGCCTTGTATTGCAGGGAGCTGAGTGGGACTGGCTCATGCCCTTGGAGGTATCAGTGGTGTGTTTACCTGCATGTCAAATGCCAGAGTGGACTGGGCAGCCTATGAATTGTGGTGGTTCTGTGTGCAGGACCCACACAGGTGCCTGGGGGAGGCAGATTTATGTGAGGAGGGTCTGTCACAGTGGGCCAGCCCTCTCCTTGGCCCATGAAGTTACTGCTCTTAATTGTTTCTAAGAAAAAAGGTCTATATTGTTTCTAAAACATGATTAAGTGTGCGTGCTCTCAGAGTTCCAACGCCGGACCATACCGGTTAACAAAAGGTGGTGGCAGCAGCTTCTGCCTGCCCAGTGTTAAATATTATTTATACCTAGATTAAAGGTCTATTACAGTATGTGTGTAGCATAAAACACTGGAACAATAACAATCACTTCATGATGACTTCAAAATTAGTTTATTCTTCACAAACATATGGTCTCTTGTTTGGTTGCTTTCAATCAATAGTGCAGTTATTTGCAAAAGTAATGCCACTAAACAAGCAAAAGATCATCTACTGGCAAATACTGGAATTCTGGAGCCATAAATGTAAATTTTCCTGTAATCATGTAATATTTTAGTCCTCTGGGTGTGAGACTATGCTCTGACTATACAAGTACAAGAATGCTGCACAAAGGATAAGAAAAAAAGAGAACATGTTGTGGACTCAGTTCCTGGCTCGGTTTCTTTAATTAACAATCTCACTTACTTGCCAACAGACTTGGATCTGGAGTGGACGCAGACGTGCCAAAGATTTTTAGCATCCAGAATGATTTGTTTCCACATATTGGACATCTAAAAAAAGAAATCATCAGCATCATTGTCATTTTATTATTTCACATGTATGGCCTAGTGAAGATGAAGGCTGCAGTTTTGAAAGTGTAGATTTCTCTATAGATTACTTCTCAAGGTTTAGCTGTGAAAAACAGCAGTGGGATGTGGGCAAACATTGTTAAATAATTAGAATCAGAGCATGAGCATGCTGGAGTAAAACTATACTCTAGATCTCTGACATCCTGATAAAAGTTAAAAAGTAGAATACAGTGGCAGTTTGAGAGAAAAACCCCACAAAGAAGCAAACGCTTTGTTCACCATCCCAGTCTGGCACGAACAAAAAGAGCCCTTACAGTCGTGTCCTGCTGCGAGGCTGGATGGGGGACACTTGTCTTGGTGAGGGATGCATGATTGAAGCAGGCTTATTGGGAGCGTGGAAAGATCAGAGGTAGTAGTTGTTAGACTTAACACTTAAATGAGTATATAACCTTGACTTCAATGTGGCTTTGAAGCCAAAATTATTAAGCATTTATTTGTTGGCCTCTTTTTTTTCTCAGTGCATTTAATGCATATTTAATCATGACAAATGCACTTATAATGGCAAAGAATGTTGGAAATGAATGATGGCTTCACTTAAAATTCATTAATAAATGAGATATGGGATTGAGCTACAGAGGCAAAAATAACCAACTCTTTAATCAATCATGGAGCGTGATCACGAAGCAATAAATCAATTTCTGCTTCTAAACTCAGAGGTGGTTAAAACATGGATAGAAGCTTCTGTTTTAAATTATCTCAACGAAAAGAACAAATAAATAAAAATTCATAGGAGTTTTCAAACCTAAAAGTCATGCTAATGTTATACGCACGTCACTGTTAAGGATCCTTATGAAGAGACTAAGAAAATCTCCTTATACGGTCAAATTGAAAAATGCTTTGTTTTTACTCACCGATTATACAACCAGTAGGGTTTTAAAAAAACAAAAAAAAAAAACAGAGAAGAAAATATTCAAGTTTTGGGGTTGAAATCGAGCACTCAAAAGTGGATTTTATTTATTTATTTTTTTAAACCATTCTGTGATCATTGTTCTGACGCTCACCTCCTGCTGAGCTTCGGCCGCGCTTCGGCCGCGCTTCGGCCGCGCTTCGGCCGCGCTTCGGCCGCGCTTCGGCCGCGCTTCGGCTGGCAGACAGCGACCACACATCGCCCTGTAGGATCTTTTGGTAACTTGAAAAATAATTTTGTGCTCGTTAATAACAAGTAGTCCAAGCCCAAAGTGAGCCCAAGTCATGATGCCTCTACTACCTGCTACACTGATGGTGTGCAGATTTGATGTTTAAGTTGTTCAATCCTAATCATCAGGTAGGAAGAAATTATACTGTCTTCACTAAATTAAAGATGGAAAATTATTCCAAAGAAAAATAAAAACAATATACCAGAGAAACGAGTGGGGAAGTTGCATGTAGGAAACAGTAAGACATGTATGCAGATCTACAGTGGTATGTTTGTGGCAGGAAACACATGCAGTATGGTGTCACTTCAAAGATATGTTGACTTTCAAAAGGTTTGATGTTGATTTTTTATTTTATGCATAAAAAAACAAATCGTCTCTTCATTTGCTCCTTCCAGCCTGCAGGGCAGTTCTTTCAATACACCGTCTACTGGCACCACAAGAAATCCATGTTTTGTGACTATAAATTTACCCTTATTGAGATATGATTTCAGTCGTCTAGGTGTTGCAGGACGCTGTGCTCTGACAATACAAATGGTACAAAAATGCTTTGCATATTTAAATCAGTTGCTGAAGTGGATGCAGACGTCCCTTAGCAGCGACGGCAGGTGCTTTAGGTGGCTCTGGATCCGACTCGCACACCACTGAGTGAATTTTTGACAATTCCGCTTTAAAGAACCGCTTCAGTTTAGAGATATTTGTACAATGGCTGGTCTTTTGAGGTAATTCCACAAGTCTATGAGGTTACAGTCTGGGCTCGGACAATTTCTTTTTCTAAAGCTATTATGTGGTGAATTTATTTATGATTATTGTCTTGCACCAGCCAACTACTACTCAGCTTCAACTGGCAGACAGCCACTCTGACATTATTCTACAGGATATTTTGGTAATTTGAGGATTCGTTTTTCATTCATTAAGAACAAATGGGCCGAAGCCCTCAGACAGCGAAGCCAGGCCAGAAATCACGATGCCGCTGCCACCATATATCACCATCAGTATGTTTTGACGTTGCTAAGCTGTTTCCTTCTTCTTCTTCTTTTTTTTTTTTTACCAGAACAATTAGGAATTTTCCCCACGAATTTAACATTTATTTCATCAATCTATAAAACATTTTTGCAAATAGTGCTGTAAATGTCCAGGGTGATTTTTTTCCCCTGCAGGCCTTAAGGTTGCCAGCTGCAGCTCTGTGGAACTCCACCAACAACACGCTGCCTGTTCAAAAAATAATGTCATTTACTCACGAACATGGTTCGAAGATGGTTTCCAGTTGTGTTACTTTCTAGTCTTTTATCAGTCTAAGTAGCTCTAAACTACCCTCCAAACACATTTCAATAATTGGACTCCAGATGTGCAAAGTGCTGACTCCATTTAGACGTCATTGAAGTAAGAATGTGGTTGACTTACTTTTTCCTCCATTACCTTGATTGTTATGATGAGTGTGCACAATAAAGAGACTACAGCATATTTTGGTAATTTGAGAAGCATCGTTATGATGATAAATGTGAGTTATGAACTTAAATGCATTGTGTTTGCATTATTGTGACCTAGATGGTGATCAGATATAATTTTATGACAAAAATAATGCAAAAAATAAATAAATCCCCATGGAATTTATTATTTATAGTAAAAATCCCTAAATATAAAGAAATCACTAACACTACCCACTAGTGGAGGGCACTTTTGGCTCAGAAGGGATGGAGACTGGAGATTACCTTCTCAAGAATTAAATTCTAATAAGTATATATATAAAATCTGATTCCATCTGAAAACTAAACTTAATCATATTTTAACTACTATTTTTATTTATTGTTCTTTCTTCTTTCTTTTTGATTAAATTTTAAGTTGTGCTTTGTATTTTGTGTTATGTGATGATGTTTAAAGGTCTGTAAAGCATGTTGAATCACCTTTTTGTTGAATTAAGCCTTATAAATAAACTTCCTTTCCTTACTGTGAACAGAGGTGTTAACAGATGGAAGAAAAAGGTGATTTTGAACTGTATCCCTGCGGTATTTTAAGCAAACCATATCAGATATTTCAGTAATATTTCGGGAAAGTCTAAAGAAACATTTTGAATAAAAGACATAATAGGTCTCCTTCAACAACACAGATAACGCTCTCCATACTGACGGCGTCCAACTCTCATTTAGTCGGGCTAAATATCTGTCATTCAAATTTGGGTTTTCAAGACACAGATGATGCCTTTTTTGTTCTTTCTTTCTTTTCCTCCTCTTAGTCTGCCACTATAACCATTACAGGCAGATAGTGGTGTCCTATAAATCATATCTCCAGTTTGATAGCCGATAATTGAGGCACCTTATCCAGTTATTCCTTTTATATTATCTTTTCAGTCATATTGAAAGTGACAACATAATGAGCAGTAAATCAGTTTATCTGTGCTACAGGCAGAAAACTAACATCTGCAGGGGTCAAATGGAAATATTTACATGGACATATTCAAGGTTCCTGGGCATAAAGTGCTCCTGTGTATTCAAATAAAATAAATGAACAAAAAATAACATGAATTTAACAAGTCAAGATTAAATGCCCCATATATTCAGCAGAGAAGTAGCTCAAAACATATTTGATCTTCATTCATCTTTCCAGACCACTAAATTGTGATAATTCAACATTAATCATGTTCTGCTCTATAGAGTGTAGGATATTATATATAATCAAATGTAATTTCACTATCCAGTTTTATCACAGCACACAAAATGACATGTCCTGTATAGAGTACAATATTAACCATACACCTGCTAACACCAAGCCCACGATCCCACAAACACAAACAAATCATACATGAATAAATGAGGACACTCTTTGTCCCTCAACCAGCGTGACTGCTCTGTGGTAAAGCGCATTAAAAAACAATTAAGACTCTGATTTGTCTGTTTTTCGCTGTGGCAACTCGTAGGGTCCAGCTGCCTCCCGTTAGGGCAGCGTTTCTCAACTCCAGTCCTCGAGCGCCGCCGCCCTGCATGTTTCAGATGTCTCCCTGCTTTAAAACACCTGATTTGAATAAATGTCTCACTACCACACTGGTGCAGACCCTGGTGACAAGCAGATAGTGACTAGAATGAAGAAGCACTGCGTTTGGCAAAAATTCCACTTTATGGACAAATGTTGAATGAAAAGTGTTGCCACCAGGTTCAACGTTGTCTCAATGTCAATGTCAGTAGCAAAACAAAGGGTCTGGCACTTGAAGGCCCCCCAAACCCCCCCCCCCACCACCACCACCACCGCCAACCCCCCCACACTAAACCCTCCACACCAAACCTCCCCACACCAAACCCTCCACACCAAACCCTCCACACCAAACCCCCCGCACCAACCCCCCCACACTAAACCCTCCACACCAACCCCCCCCCGCACCAACCCCCCCCACACACACACCAACCCCCCCGCACCAACCCCCCCCCACACACACACCAACCCCCCCCACACCAACCCCTCCACACCAACCCCTCCACACCAACCCCCCCCACACCAACCCCTCCACACCAAACCCCCCACACCAACCCCCCCCCACACCAACCCCTCCACACCAAACCTCCCCACACCAAACCCTCCACACCAACCCCTCCACACCAACCCCTCCACACCAACCCCCCACACCA
>CM026211.1:1609634-1742134 GCA_014839995.1 Xenentodon cancila | reverse complement strand
TACTACATATACACTACTTATACTACACTATATACTACATATACACTACATATACTACACTATATAATACATATACACTACATATACTACACTATATACTACATATACTACACTATATACTACATATACTACACTATATACTACGTATATATGCACTCGACACCAAAACCACCCAGAAACTACACACAGAAAGACCCACCGGGCCGGGAATCGAACCAGGAACCTTCTTGCTGTGAGGCAACAGTTAGTAACCACGAGGCCACCGTGCCACCAACATGAAGTTTGTTTTCTTGATATTTAATGATAGATCATTTATATCAAACCATTTTTGTAATTTGCTCAGTTCTGAGGTGATTTCCTCCATCAGCTGCTGTAAATTCTCCACCGCACAGAAAACATTTGTATCAAAATTGTGGGAGTAAAGAAACAGGCCTGTAATAATTGAACTGGTGTCTGTCTCCACTTTTGTAAAGTGAGATGAGTTTTCATTTTTGTTTGGAAATGTCCCAGTTTTGAATGATTACAGATGTGTGTCAGTGGTTGAGCATCTGCCTCAGTAACCTTTTAGACTGTTGTCATATCTATACCATCACAGTCAGTTGACACCTTGTCTTATTTATATTTATTTACAATATCTATGATTTCTCTCTCCTCCACTGCTAAGAGAAACATTGAATTTGGATTTCTATGTATGATCCAGGATCTCACATTTTTTCTGCCAGCTTTGGTCCAACACTTACAAAATGCCTGTTGGACTTTTATCCACATCATTCATATCATTAATGATTTCATCATTATTGGTAAAATATTGTGGATATTTAGTCTGTCTACAACTTTTCCTAATGACATTGTTCAATGTTTTCCAAATCCCTTTAATGTTATTTTTATTTCTGTCCAATAATTTGCTATAGTATTCCTGTTTTTATAATTATTCTCAGCTTCTTCAGTTCTATATTTTATTAATTCTAGGTGTTCTTTTTTTTACAGGCATTTTTTATCCCTTTGTGATCCATGGTGTCTGAATATTTATTTCTTTTATTGTATTTCTTTATTGGACAATTCATATCATACAATAATTTGAAGGTTTACTAAAAAGTGTTATATGCTTTATCAATGTTGTCTTTGTTAAACTCTGACTCCCAGTTCTGTCTAATCAGTTCTTCTTTAAATGCATTCATTGTCTCCTCTGTCTTCACTCTCTTGAATTGTTGTCCAATATCCTGTTTATCTTTCTTGTAGCAGCTGTCATATACTGCAAAAACTGGTAGATCACTGATATCATCAATTAATAATCCACTTATTGTTTTGTTTTCTATCAGGTTTGTAAATATCGTGTCTATTAACGTGGCGCTGTGAGAAGTCATTCTACTAGTTCTGGTCATTTAAGGATTCAGGCTCAGACTGTGCATGTATGGATAAACTCTGTTGTTGGTTTGTGATTATTTGGATTAAGCAGATCAATGTTAAAATCCCCACAGATGGAGAAGACTTCTGAGCTGAAGCTGCATATGTTTAGTTAAGTTAGACGCTGGTGTTCTATAGATGCAGCTTATGATTACATTCTTTTTCTTTTCCATATCCATTTCTACTGTTATACATTCAAATATATCATTTTTTCCACCTCTATACTCCAGGTTTTTGTCCACATATACAGCCGCCCCTCCACCAGTCGTCCCCTCTCTGCTGATGTAGTTGAATTCACGTCCATCCAGTTCTGAATCAGCTCCCTTCTCAGCGCTGATCCACGTTTCAGAGATGCAATAACACTGAACGGTTGTTTAAACTGCCTCACGTAATGCTTGATTTTGTTAAGTCTGCACACGTGTTTCTGCCGTTGAAATGCATAATAGAGAGGTTGTTGTCAGACTGAACTGTCCTGTCGTACTGATCCTCTGAGTAATAGCAGCAGTAGTTGATGATGTCATAGTAGAAGTTATCATCACCCTCCATGTCCTGATGTTTGTACTCTGTAATTAATTGTTTTCATCTCTATTTTATCACAATTCACAGTCGTAAAAGGGGATCTTTTGTCAACAGATGATGATGAATAACTGCTAGTTCTGAGTCTCGACCTGATGGTGAAGAGTTCTTACAGTCTGTTTTACCTTCAGTCCCGTTGGTGCTCAGTTAAATCTCTCCAACTCCTCCATGTCTCTGATGACCAGGACCTTCACCTCCTCCGGTGTTCTGGTCAGCTTGATGAAGATCTTACAACTTGGGGTCCACGTAGCCTGGATCCTCCCTTGCTTCTTCAGGGAGTGGACTTTCCTGGCGATGTTGGTCAGATGTTTGTTGATGTAGACGTCCGATCCTCTCAGCTTCTTTCCTTGTTTTAGCAGCTCTGTTTTGTATTTATTGCTGACAAACCTCGTAATTATGTTTTGTCGTTGCTGCTCCTCCTGGATAGCAGGTGAAAGGCTTCGACGGGGTTCTGGTCCACCTCTATTCCCTTGGATTGGAGAAAAGAAGCCACCTGTTGCTTGATGGACCCTGACAGTTTCTCATCTGCGGCCCTGTCCACCTACACCGTAACCGCCGGAGCGGATGAGCGAGGTTCAACATGCAGGCCGTGATGATCAGTGGTCCGCTGTACTGCTCCAAGTCCGACACTGACTTTTTAATATCGTCCAAATCCTCCATCGCCTGGCTCTTTTTTGGTCCCACCCTAAACGCGTTGTCTTTTATTTAATAAAAATATCTAACTGACAGCCCATAAACGCCTACAGAATGACAAATATGCCAAATGCACTAACCCGCAAAAACTTCAAGCAAATCATTTTCAGAAATGTTCACAGAACATGTTGTGTGTTAGAGTGCAGTTTCCTAAAAGATGTTAAATGCCTATAGTGCTCAAAAAGTTATAGAAATACTTTTAAATTCAGCATCAAGTCAGTTAAACTGGAATACTCCTTTGGTTAGTTAAGCAGCAGATGTTTTTTTTTCTTTTTTAATCAGTTTTATATGCTTTAGTTTTAATTTAATTAACAGCAAATGCACTTTAGGGGGAACACTGAGGTGACCTTTGAAACAAGAATGGTTTTACAGGTGAAAGCCTCTGAAAGTGTTCCAGCTAGACTGTTGGAGTTACCACAGAGTTTTATTTTTTATTTTTTTTAGAGTGAAACAAAACTTCGACTTTTAATGCACGCTGAGGCCAAACCTGGTCCTCACACTGTAATGTTTTAAACAGGGTGTTTACGATGCATCCAGTCCTGGAGAGGCAACTCTGCCATCTAGCTGTGTATCTGACAGCTGACTAACAAATGTTCTGCCTTCATCAAAGAAATGCATCTTACCTGAATGCCAGAATTTGCAAAATGTTAGCTATCTAATTAACCTGCAAAAGAATAATAGGACAAAGATGAACTGGATTAATTTTGTAAAGAGCAAAGTTAATATATGACACAGCAGATGTTGGGGGGTTATACACCAACTCTGAGGATCTGATTTATGCGTAGTGCCTTGAAGGACCAAGTTAAATGATCTTGTACTGGGGGGGTTGTAGCAGGATGATATGCACGTTGCAGCTAGAGTAACAGAAGCCAAGTGTGAGTGACAAACCGAGGATTCATTCTGTGAAGAGCCAGTGATATAACGAGAAGGTCAGAGAGCTACGCACCTGATCAAAGAACCATCGCTAGGAGGGTTCTGGTCAGTGGACGCTTGACGAATTGATATTGTGCAGAGTTGTAGTGGCAGAGCGTTCAGGATTTCCGCCAAGACTGCCTCATTTTTCATCAGACACTTTCTCAAACTTTCAGGAGACAGCCGAGACCAACAGATGCGCTGCTACGACAGTTTATCTTAGATGAACTCATTCCCTCTTCCACACACTCCCGAGATCTCAATCATTAGGTGTAAAGTGACAATCAGATTAAAGCGGAGAACAGCCTTTTCGCATCTTGGTAGTACAAAAATGTCAAAAATGTTTAATATGATCTCAAGTCTTTAGTCTTGTCTCATGCAAACAGCGCTGGTCCATTTGTTTTAGCAGCCATTTAAGAACAAGATTGTCCTTGGATTCACAAAGGAATCTGGTCCCAATCACGTAAAGAGTGCATGCATGCACCGTCCCAGTCTTAAGTCTGCAACATAATAATCTGGCTTACAGGTTTTAGATGTGTGCAGCTGCCGTATGTTAGCCTTTCCAGTATCTTTCTAATGTTTTTGCAAAGTTGTCTGGTGTATGGTCGGCATAAGCAGTTTGGTTCAACCTCAGGACCTCTCAATCTCAAACTCTAAGGAATCCAATCCCTGGACCTGGGCTGCTGCTCACATCAGGTTGTGTAGGAAATAGAAACCGGTAACCACAGGATCATTTTTAAATCACTCCCATCCTGCACATTACAACAAACACAGAACTGAAGACCGGCTTTATGATTCTACCACTCAGTTTGATAGCATCTTGCTGATTGGAAAGTCTTGCAGACACAACACTGATGACAAATCCAGGCCGGGTCAACAGACGTATCTGGGTCAAGTAACTCAGTTGGATCAACAGACACGCTGTATTGATGCGTTTAAGGAAAAAGTGCAAAGTCGTATCTTTACAGGTTTCCACTGATACGTTGACGTGTTCTTTCTGCATTTCCATATGCCAGGGCAAATGCAGATAATCAAAAAAGGGACAGAATTCTGTCTTTACGTTTCCATTCTAAAATAGAGCAGAATCTATATTAATCAATTTGTTTTAACAAGCTTCTTCAAACACTGACATGGGGTCCTCATTATGGTCTCTTTGCTGTACTGTAAATATATATATATATATGGTACCTGCCAGCTTCAGTTGTATTTATTTGTAGTTAAATGCAGTCGGCTTCTGTTTCACTGCCAGGATTTTATGTTTGTTTAGACAGAATCAAGGAATCCGAAGGACTTGTTGAATCCAAGTCTGAAAAATAACTGATCCAAAAAGGACACAGATCTGTTAAGGGAGCTGTTAACGAAGTTTATTTGAGCTCATCTGAGATCTGTCAGGCAGCAGCCTCGGAGAACATGAGCCCAGTGTCCCCGAGCACAGAACACTGCTCATTTTCTTCTGATTGAGAAGAATGTTTTCATCATTTATGCTTGGATGGGTGGGTAATTACATATTTTTCTCTAATGTGACAAACCCAGAATGCATATTTATTTCTGCATGACACAGACTTTAAACCTAGCATTGAGGAGCTTTTTGAGGATTCAAGCTAAAAAAAAAAATAAATAAAAAAAATAACAACTTCAGTGACAGAAACAGATCTTCTACTGTTTGTGATACTGACAATGTGGGACGATAGGCAGTACGGAGGGAAACGGCTGTGATCACTAGTAACTCACTAAACTCTTAGTGAGCTGGTGTGAAATAAACAGACCAAGCATACAGTTATATAACTTTATAAATACATTTTCCTTTATTCATTTTTTGCACAAAAGCCTGAACTGAATGTTGTCAGCATTCCTTGAGACTTCATTTTTTGTTTACGTTTTTCTTTTTTAAAACTTACTATTAAAACGCAAAAGAACAGATTAACACTGTGCAATATTAATTTTTAGAAACCACATCTTTTGCTGTGCCATGTTTATGATGAAGGTTAAGCTCAGTGCAGCGTGTGGGCTCATATCTTCTTTCTTTGCTTGGCTGACACCAAATAATACATTTAGATTTTTCCCTGAGTCCTCCTATTTGGATCATACTTCAAACTAACATGCTGCAATCTCAATTTCATTAGCAGAGAAGCAGAGGCACTCATATTATGCGGCATGCTTAGCTGGCAATGGACACTGCTCTGCCTTTAAATGTTGCTGTTTGTCTTGTATGTATTTTGGTTTATTCATCATTTTGAAGCAAACGACCAATTATGCAAATGGTCCCCAAAAGTGACCTGTTCGGCAGATTTCTAATGGTCTTTCCTCTGTCTTTTTTGTCAGTGTCTGCCATGCTTTATGTGTATTTCTGATGATTCAAGCAAAAGCAATGTGTCTCTCTGTGTCATCTGTCATCCAGAAAAGAATAGTTATTTAGAGCTTAACTTAGCTTTTTTCTGTTTGGTTCCCTTTGAGGACTGCAACCATAAAGGAATAGGTGCAGTTAATAGCACAATTGAATTGTGCTATTAACATGTTATATCTTAAACATCACTGCATCTGAGCATCAGGGCAAAGTACACTTTAAATTTCCCCACAACTTGCCACTGAGTTAGGATGGGTGAGTAAAGCATCAAGAGTAAAATCAATACGAAAACATTAGGTCTGTCCCAAATGATGGAAAGGAAATTTATACAGCAGTCCACTAAAAATATATAAAAACCATCAACTGGACAGAACCATGCGGCTCAGGGCCAGAATCTCTTAAGTGCAGGAGTCTGTGCACACACAGAGACCTGGACGGGCACAGAGGTGGATACGACACACTCGTACACACCGATGGATTCTTGACAGTCTTCAAAATAAAGTGACCACAACAAATATCTGTCTGCACACGCTGACAATAAAAAGCCAGATTTGTGATGGAGACAGTTGAGTCTCTTTTTTATTTTACTAAGATGATTTTGTCTCATTGAGATTTTCCACGAAGGCTTTGTTAGATGAAAGTTTGGGAGACAACTGTTTCATTTCAAACATACTGCTTGCCTTTTCTAGAGACAGTTTAACTATAACAGCAAGAAACAGTCTTGTTAGCTTCACTCAGTTGCAAAATACTTTTAATCAGGATAGTTTTTAGCCTCTGAACCAGAAAGCTTAGGCCCACCCAGTCCCACTCAACAGCTGGGAAAAAACTTGCTCATGATCTGCACCTTGAGGGTTGATAATGGAAAAAGTTGACATATAGTTGAATTCTGCACAAGTCACAATTCTGGCCAGGCATACCACATTGCTTAATAACTTCATGACTTTAATCAGGAAGGGCAATTTCGGGTTTTTACTCACCTTGGACATTGGGTTGTGGGAGTGGATAACAGATGTTCTTTGTGTGGAAGTTTTTCGTTTTGGCCTTGGAGGTTTTGATTGGTGGTCCCAGCTGCCCATTTACAGATTCTGGTCCTAAATGTACAGCTCTACAAAAGACGTTGACTTTTTATGACCATTCCACAAATACTGGGGTAAGGGGGTGTTACAGGCAATGAAAATTGTGTTAATTGTAGCAGTTTATCATGATAAATAGACTTAAAAAGGCCTTTAAAAGCACTGTGAGGAATACATGTAACGGGTCCGTGTTGGTTTTGCTCCATAACCATCTCAGATTTTTCCACCACAGGACACACTAATTGGCGATAGTTATTGCAGTGTCCCTACAACAAGGACCAAGCATTAATGCATGAGGATACTTCAGTCTGTCCAATTTTCCTGATAGACTTCTCTAAGTCTAATCAAACAGGACAGGAATCTCTCAGGTCCGACAGGACAAAAGTAATTTTATTAGCTAGAACTATAGTATTTTGTTGACAAGCACAAAAGCATTGCAAAATCATCTGGACAAAAATAAAATAAGAAAGAAAAATAACATTTAATATGACACACACCTGTCTTTGGATTACTCTATGGTTTTAGGTTATGGTGCCCCTACTAGGTATTGTTTTGTTTTGTCCTTATCAGTCAGTTATATCTAATATAGTTCCTATATTACCATCTTAAGAACTGAAAATAGATTATTGTTATTGATTAAGAATCAACAGTGGCCTTTACAATGTTTTGGCTCAATAAGCAGAGGTTGAAAAGTCCCTGTAGGGTTTTCCGTGTATTCCTAAGACTCTCACCACTATGAGGTGTCTTTGGACGGAGATGTGGAGCTTAATGGCAGTAACTTACGTGGCCGGTGTTTGGAATGGGAGCACAGAACAGTGTGATGTGCTTTGACAACCTAACAAAAGCTGCAAAGGTGCCTTGTACAGTAAGTTCATTTAATAAACATTGGAAATAGGTTCAGAAGTTAGCGTGGTGTAACTGCTCACCAAAATATAATTATAAAGACTGTGGCAGCAACAATAAAGTCAAAAACAAAAGGAACCCCTACTTTGTCTACTTCACTTTAAATATTTTTCTTAATGACAACAAACTGTCTTCTTTTTAACAAAGGTCTGGTCCTCTGCTGTCCACTGACAAAAATGCAGGATTGAAGCGCTTCGGCAGTGGCTTCATTTTTTCCGCACCTTCATTTTTCAGCTCATCAAAACATCTTTGGCTTTGAAAACCTGATGTTGTCCCTCGGTACAAATATTTACTCGCTGCTGATGTATTTGATTCTCTACTTTCAGAATGATTGCTGAGCACCAGAATTGGACAAGTTTCAGTTTGAATGGCTTTTTTTAATGGCTTGAAAAAAGTCAGAATTATTATTATTGTTTTCCATCACCATGGCACAGCAACATGCAGTCACACATGTTTGAGCAAGAGTTCAATGTGAAAGTTTGTCATTGTTAGAGTAACTTACCCAAAACAACTGCTCTCTAATCTGCCCTCAGCCACCAACTAACCAACATCTGAGGCAGCATCGATGTTCTGAGCATGCTCCATGAAACATCAAACATAGCCTAAGAGAATCTAATTAAAGCCAGTGATTAAATGTTCAATTAAAACATAAAATGCTAAATTAATTCGAATGAAGGTGTTCACAATTTTCAGAAGAAAAAGAAATCAAGATCATACCTTGTATAAAAAATGATCAACTTGGATCAGAGGATACTGTTCCAATCAGTGCATCTATTGTGATTACACGTGTGTGGAAACCAATGACAAGCGCGTACGACATTACTCTGTTTTGCACTGCAGTTCACACAGCTTCAAGGTCTCAAGAACAGACATTCATGCATGCATAAAATATGAACGCTAATGACCAGTTTCTCCATTACTGCAACATGCAATTACCATCATAATGTTTTGCCATTCATTTGCTTTCACAGAATTGTGAAAAATTGGTTTTAATTAATAATTTGCAAGTGAGGAATTAATTGGAGGATGCAGTTTTTGCAGCTGTGTGAATGTCCCCCGTCTTGCACTGAGGGCACAATTAAGTGATGATTGCCGAGGTCGCCATCCTGAAATCTGACGAGCTTTGAAGACGAAAAGAAGCAAGGATGATGAGAGTTTGGAGGGAAGAAGTGTAACTGACAAACAAAGGCGGGTATAGGGTTTAGGGACTGTCAGTGTCATCTCTTACTGATGCTGGCCGCTGGTGTGGGAAAGGGTGTTGAATACTAATATTTGTTTAACACAATGTGAGTCACAAAAAGAAGCTTTTAAGTGGTTTGTGGCCTTCTGTGTGTCTGACAGAAGCTGTCACTGTTATGGCATCATAGTTTAGTGAAGACATTTTTCACCTTTATGCCCCAGACGCTTCCAATTTCCAAAGCAAGATTCCAAGAAGATTAAAAACATCTTTCCGAGGGACAAAGAAAAGGATAAACAACTGAAATACTTTGATTTCAACAGGATTGGTTCTGTCATCACTGTCGGTTTAATCAACAAAGAATGACAGATGATTTCCTGTGAATTCTTTTATTTCCAGATTCAAACAGCTACAACTAAGCTACGCTGACAGGGCAGTTTTTTCATTCTCTCCAGAGCCCATCAGCGACCACAGCGAGCAAAAATTATTATTTCAAAGCCTCATTAATCACACAAAATACATTTCACTGGCATGTTTTATTTAGCTCTTGTTTTTCGATGCATTGGCATGCATCGTTTTTTCATTATGCATAAAATCAGACAATAAATATAATGTAATATACGGACCATCACATGTCGCTCATCTACACGCCTTGTAAGGCACAGCACCTTTTCAAAATCATATTCTTACTCACAGACAGGGTGAAAAATAAAATCAGTATCTAAAACGGAGTTGAAATGAAGTTTTGGTAAAGAGTACACCTTTCTAAGAGGGAATATTTTACTTCACTTTGATTTTTTGTCTCTGCTGCACATATAATAATATATAATCAGGTTGGAAAATGCACAGCACAAACCTAAACCCAGCAATGCAGATTTGGTAAATATGTTTCTCTTTGATAACTTAGAAATCTAGACGTACCGCCAACAAACTTAAACTTACTCTGCAGCTACGTCTAGCAAGATGCTTCTGTTGGAGCTCATTAAACATGTCCAAAACTCACGGGGGGCCAATCAAATTACACTATCATTGTAGAGAAAGCCTCTGGGTGGGCTTAACACGGTGACAGCGGTGACGTAATCTGGATGTAAATGGTGTAGATGGCTACAGCTGAGGAACAGTGGCTGTTTTAATCGGTTTTGGCATCAACAGTTAAAGATTTTAGTCTTTTTCTTCAAAATGGAACAGAAGACGGCACTCATTCATTCCTTTGCAAGGTAGATGTATTTGCGGTTTTGCTGACATGCTACAGCAAAGTTTAATTTAATCTTCTACACAACTCATTCTCCTGTTGACTCTTTGCGTCGCCCTGAATATGTCCCCTCTTTCATTGCTCTGATTGTTCATAGCGGTTACCAACTATGTGCAAAGGCAGTTTGATAAGCAACCGTTGGATGTGGAAGCCCTATGGATCGTTTTCATCCCTACATCTTTCTAGAAGTGAATCTGATAACTTGTATTTTGTTGGACCACTTTAGTTTCAACAACAGCAAAGTCAAAACATTTATTTCCAACCAGAGTTATATTCAATTAAGATCTTGTACTGATGATGAGTTGTATCACCGTGTAAAATCCTCTCCAGCCTGTCCCAGAAAATCTCAGTGGGTTTCACATCTAGACAATAAAGATGCGAAAATGACATCTCATGCTCCCTGAACCACTCTTTCACAGTTTGAAACTGATTAATCCTGGCATTGCTGTCTTGGAGAGTATTTGTGCTATCAGAGAAGAAAACATCTACTGATGGAGAAATCTGGTCATTCAGCATCTTCAGCCTGTCATTTGACCTTCTCTTTGTGTGCAGAGCATGACTGAACCAAGACCTAAGCTGACACAACTATATAACATAACACTGGCTCCACAGGCTTACGTGGTAGACACTTAGCATGAAGGTTGCATCACTTCATCCCTGATGCAGTCATGACTCTGGAATAGGACAAATTTGGACTCAGACCCCATTACCCTTTTCCATAATTTCAGAATCCAAGCGTTATGTTCCTTAGCAAATTGAATTTTTTCTCCCTCAGATTAGCCTCCTTGATAAATGGTTTTCTTCAGGCTTGAATCCACTCACACTTTGTTATTAAACATTGATGTGAGTTCTGCCGTTGATGCTTAAATTGGACATGCAACACATAAATAAATGCACATTTCTAGCATCAATGATGCATCAAGATATACTACTTAACCAGTAACATCTGCCTTGCATCCACTGAAACCAGCAAAGAACAGAGCAGGTTAGCAAAGGGCCATACAAGTGACATCACATTGGAGTTTTTGTGAAGATTGTTGTAACCTTGTGGGAAAAATGTGAACTATGTCACACTTTTTTCAGCTAAACTACTTGAATTTCAGGTTTATTGTAGAACCACTCTCACCCTTCAACAGAAACCATAAAAAAAACATTCGTATGCTTCTTTAAGGTGCTATTTTTTAAAGTTATATTTCAAACATTCAAGACCCTACTGAAACAGAAACATATTTTCCATGAAAACATTATGGACCTTCTATCATGGTCTTTTAACAATTAGAAACTGTGCACTACAAAAGGTAGGGTTAAATAACTTGTTGCAGATAAAACATAAATCAGTTGCAATCTTTTTTCCAGTCTTTGTGCATAGCCTTAGGATCATGCAGAGTGAAGTACTGTGGGACCTGAACCCTTATAAAGGCCAGAAAACAGGTGCATTCATAAATCCTCCACAAAACCCGGTTAGGAAACCTTCCTCTTGAGAAATGCGGCTTGAATCATGATGTGTTGGAAAGGCCACAACCATAAACACGAGAATCCAAAATGTAAAGAAGAAAAATAACTACTTTTCTTATTAATTAAATAAATTCAAAAGGACAGGGAGGAACACAAAGCTAAAAACAGAATATGTAATGACAAACATATGGCAGCATATGACCAAAAGCAGGTGGTATAAATACTGTGAAGGTTACCAAAGCAAATGAATGTAGATTAGATACAGGGAACAGGTGGTGGATGGAGAGCTGAAACAAGGTTATGGTAACTGGGGATCTCTAGAGGGTGGGTATTAGAAAAATAAAATAAAAATAAACACCCTTAAGGACACCTTTAAGGACCGTCATAGGTGGATGCAAACAGTTATTGAGCTGGCTGACCATGCCAGTTTAGCCCTCACGCTTGTGTGTTGTCATCAGCTGATGTAACGCCATTAAAGGTTCCAGCTCTCCAGAAACAGGAAAATAACAAGTAATTAAGCAATTGGAGTTGCATTGTCTACTCACATTTCTAGTGGGTAACAAGTAAGAGTTCAGATGGATTACTTTTACTTTTGAGTAAAATTCCTCTGTATACACAGTAGGTAAAAGCAGTGACAGAAAAGTACAAACATGTAAAAAATGCTACCCAAATCACATGACACCAGACCCATATGGTTCTTGCTTTAGGTGGTAAACACACAAGAGGCCAAATCCATCAGGCTGATTCCAGCTCAGCCTGGCTGGACCACATGGGTGATGACCCAGCCACCAGGTGTTCTCCAGGCCTATATCCCAGATCTGGCTCCAGGATGCGGCCCCCAGTAGACCTTGTCTGGGTAAACACTCTGTTGTAATCCTTCTTTATAAAAATCTGCTTGAAAACTGCAGATGCACAAGATGTAACAGTATTCATCAAAGCAGTGCGTCACGATACCTTCAAAAATGAGATCAAAAGTATTGCCAAAGGTGGTGATAATCAAAAACAAAGTCCATCTTTGCACGATGGTGCCATTTCTGGACAAAGAGGGATTGTTAAGAGTCGGTGGTCCCATGTCCTCAAGCAACTTAAGAGGAGAAACATTCAGTATTATTTTATCGCAGAGCAAATGATAATAGTATTAACATCAAGTTAAATACTTGTGTAGTTAACTTTTCTGAATCTGTGGAGTTGTAATATTCATCCTGAATGCGTCTGACGAATGTCCATACATTCATGTTAACGTCTTTGATTTGGGAATATCATCATTTAAATATATTTGTGTGTCTATTTGTAGCTGTACCGTGCTTTTGTTTGGGAGACATTAAATGTTCCACATCCAGAGGAATTCTTGTCTTTATTCAGAGAACTGTTAATTTCTCTACCAAACAGAACACCGACATCAACGTTTGGGAGGGCAGAATAATATTACTTTGATAAAGCATGACAACACGTGTGCCACTGGTCAGCTCTGGTCAAGGCGAGCATGGATACTTCATACGTCTACCACACGGACCACTGGTTTCATACTGCAGCAGTGACATATAGCTGTGTGCCATAGGACCATGTGAATCCGTGTGAAAAGAAACGCAAAACCAATCAGATTTTTATTAAAAGCAAACAAAAAAAACAACCAGATTGTGTCCACCTGCAGCCGAATGGCAGTCACTGACCTCAGCACAGCCAAACACAAAAGTAATAACCAGGCACATTCCCTTGAGGTCTCCTCTCTGTCGTCTAATCCATTTGAGACGAGCTGCGCTGCTCCGGTGGAGATGAATATCCAGAGCGCTCAGTTTCAACACTCTCATAGCCGTTATGTGCCAAGGGGATACCTTTCACACACAAAATCAGCCCTGGACATCACATGAAAAACATATGGAAACACCTGGAGAAAAGAAACAGCAAAACAAAAAAAAAAAACAGACAAAAAAATATATATATATACATTTATATATATATATATGTCACAATAGCAGATGAACAGTCCAAAGGTGGACGGACAAGGGTGAATCTGTTATAGCAGTAACAATAACGTACTACAACCGCTTCAGCATGGCTCTGGATATATAGTTTATTTTTGCCACAGGTCTCTGACAGTTAGATACTTGTAAACCCAAAAGGATTATGCACCTATACAAACTCTTTGTAATCCTTAAACAGCACAAGTAAGACCTCAGGTACTATTGCTTCCAAAAAGTCCTCAAATATGACTGTGTACATTGCTGATAGGATGCTTGGTACTTATGAAGCTGTCAAGTTTATTTATGTTTTACTTATATATTATTATTTTAAAAAACTCAAAGATTTACTCTAGGTTATTTTTCTGTGGGGAAACTAGCAGTGTCATTGCAGATGAAAACAAATTCTCTCTGAAAAAGTTGTCATATTTAGGCTAAGATTAGAAAAACAACATGTCATGAAGTTATTGTTTCCTTCTTTGCTTTTGCAGCTCATTCGTGTGCCTAATGGAATCGACGAAAAGCACAGAATTGATAGAAAAATAATCCTGCTCATGAGGAATTTGCTGTGAATAGACAAAATTGAGTATGAGATCATTTGTATGACACTAACTTATAAAAACAGCTTTGGATAATAAAAAGGATCCACGGGTGCAAATACACGAGTCACTCTTATGGTTTCTCTTATGTTTCCATTGAAGGAACTTACTTTATGGATCACCGGAAGGTCATTGCCCCAAACAGCTTCCAAAACAATCAATGAAGTGCACTCAGATTTTTTTCTTTTCATGATTTGCTGGAGTAGTGGATGGTGCACTCTACTCAGCATCGAATTAAGGTAAAAGTAAATGAGCGAGGCACTGATTCAATTCTGACAGAAAACCGTGGGGCCTTTTAAACCAGAATTTAGAAGTGCTTTGACCTCTGATTGTCCTTGCAAGAATATAACATTCAAAATACATGTTGAACTGTGCCAGTGTAGCTCAGTTGTCCGCCAGAATACATTTTCAAACTGATATCGGTTAGAAACCAAAATTAAATAAATCTAGCCAGGGCTTAATCGATGGCAAAAGAAAATAATTTTTTTTTGTTTTTTTGTTTTTTTTTATATTTTCAATTCATCATTCCAACTTGGCCCCTTTTGTAAAGTTAAAGCCTCTAACAAAAGTTAGTTGGGGTTCTAATGTGTTTATCAAAAACTCAAAACAATTTTCAGCTGCCATACCTTATTCTGGAATTTAAGGGATAAAATCTGGACCTCTGAGTAGCCAGAAGAAACTCCATTTTGCTGAGGCCAGTTATATGTATGCTGGTAACCAATAGATTATAGATAGTAAATAAGAAGACAACTTCTGATTCAGCCTATAGATGGTATGTCAACTGTCTCCAAGTACACACATGTCGGCCAGGTATTTATGGCTCTGTAACACCACTGGCATGTGCTTTGTATGCCAGCTGTGTCGCAAAGTGCATGAGCTGGGAAAACCCAAACTTGATTTTGCCATGTGTTGTTTAAGCCAGATGTTGTTCAAATTGGGATTTGATCATTTTGAAATGGAATACAGCAAATGTTGTGAGGGCTAGGTATGACCCAGAGAAAATGAAAAACTCGGCTATGTCTGCCGCACTCACCTTAATTAAACATTGACAGACGAAGCCAAATCTGGGCCAAGGAAATCTGCAGATATGCCCAAGTTTGGCTCAAACATTCTGTGGACTAACCCACAGAGAGAATGTAAGGTAATCCAATAAAAATAAAAATATTTACAGCCTGGTTTAAATTTCACACCCAGGACAGCTCTGTGGGCGGTGAATTTCTTTTGCACCACGCCATGAAAATTTATATCAAGCAATATAATTATTTCTAACATGACTGATTGGCAGTTGGCTCAGCCAATCACTAGCCGTTGTTACTTCCTTATTTGTAATCATCGTATTACCGTCCTTCTCAAAAACAACCATCCACTAGTATTAACACAGCGTCGGCTAAACACGACGGTCAGTTCAGATATTGCAGTGGAGTCGGTATGTAAAACGGTATGTCCCGCTGGAAACGTCTTACGTCTGCAGATTTTTCAGTGGGGTTCAGCTGGAAGAACTCGGAGCAAAGCTCACTTTGACTGATATGCAGTGGCCGTGTCCCTTGTACATGGAAAACGGGTTTTTCAAAACCGGTCTTCAAAAGCTAATGGGTCACGTGACCGAAGGCTTCGTCCATTGTTTTTACAGTCTATGGTCCAGATCAGTGGAGGTGTGGTCAACAGGAAAATCCAGAAGGTAAGTCTGGTGATTCAAAGCAGCTATGAGAGGATGAATTGAGGAGCTCACAGAATGGAGGAGTCAATCACTTCAATGATAAACCACAGAAAACATCACTGCCTTGACATATGCAAAGGTGAATGACAGGGCTGCAATAGGTGGTGGATGAGTCTGAGGAGCATCAGGTGTTCCTGCTGGTCAGGAGTTGACCTGATTACACTCACTTTCTCACAATGACTCACACACACAAGAAAGAAATTCTGAAGAGAGGCTGCCAGGCACAGCTGTAAATAAAGTTATGTCAAAGTATGTACCCTGGCCAGTTTGTATGTCAGTGATATGAAAGTTAACAGATTCAAGGAAATTTCATATAAATCTCAAATACAAAATTCAATTTTATTTATAAAGCATCTAATACAACACACGTTGTCTATAGGATCTCAGAGACCAGAACATGACCAGAACATAACCACCAAGCAAGTTTTACATAAACAACGGCAGGTAAAACCTACCCTTTAAGAGAGAAGAAACCTGGACCATAAAGGGGGACGCTCCTGCTGAAGACCAGCCGGGTAGAACAGGAAGTAAAGAGAGAACAGAGACACAGAGACACCATCAGACCAACACAACAATCTACAAGAACAATGGATCACAATTATGCTTATGGGATACTGTTCATTAATAACTGAGGACTGAGCTGAAAAAGGGAAAGAGAAACAGAGGAGGTGAGGGGCACCACTCAGTGGATCATGTTGGTCTACAGCAGCAGATCCAGGATGAAGCTGTGTTGAAGACCAGCTGCTCTAGTCTGGTCCTGCAGCTGCAGCTGTGACTACTGGTCCTGACACACTAAAGTTTACACCAACTAGATGTTTTACTGAACACAAACGGTTGAAGTTTGGTTTTAAAGGTGGAGGTGGTATCAGCCTCCTTCACCCAAACTAGAAGTTGGTTCCATAGTGATGGTTCCTGATAGCAGAACCGTCCTCCAGATCTACATCTGGATCTTCTAGGAACTACGAGTAAACCTGCACTCTGAGAACGGAGAACTGTGTTAGGAACATGAGGAACTATCAGGTCTTGCAAATATTGCAGCCCAAGACCATGGTGAATTGGATTCTAAGTTTTCCGGGCAGCCAGGTGAACACAGGAGGGACGTGGTCTCTCTTGTTGGTTCCTGTCAGCACTTGCGCTGCTGCATTTTGGATCATCTGGAGGATCTTCCAGCATCACTCTGGTCTCCTGATCTCCTAATCTTTGTGATATTACGGAGGTGGAAAAACTCAGTCTTACAAACCTGATTAATCTGCTGTTTAAATGACAAATCCTGATCAAAATAACTCCAACGTTTCTCACAGTTTTACTGGAGGCCATCGCAACACAGTCTAATCCCTTCCTAAGAAAACTGACCTCCAAATGAGTGGAAGTATTCGGAATATCTTAACCAGAGTGGCTTTCACAGAAAGTGTTCATTTGCACAGACATCTAGCTATATTAGTGTAGCTTCACTCTGTTTATTTGTATTATCTTGTTTTATATCATCTGCAATGGTAAATGCAAGTTATCTAAATGAGCAAAATGCAGCTCAGGCAATAACTGTGTCTCAGACGTTCTTTTAAAGAGAGGTCACACCACTGCCATTTCTAATTAGCCAAAGCGGATGGTGTTGTGGTGAATCACTGTTAAGTCATGGCACATTTTCTCTAAAAGATTAAGGGAAAAAAGAAGACTGAATCCAGGCCGCAGTAGTGATCCCTGGAGACTAAACTGCATTTTTATTATGCAGCATGTGAAGTCGAATCCCAGATTGTTTTGGTTAAGTTTAATGGCACTGACAAAAGACATCAGTCGCTCTATTAATTTCTCAAACTCATTGTTTTACATAATTCCATCATGATTGAAATAAGAATATGTAAAAATATGTAACATATAATGCTGTAATATTGTTACTTCCTTTCATTAATAAGAACTTTAATTACTAACTAATTTCAGTAATATTTATACTATGAAATGGAATGAGAGCATCAATTGTATTGACTTTTATATGAGTCCATTTCATTAAAAAGCAGAGGTGCACAACACATCTGCTGGAGCGTTAGGGTTGGAGATGGTGAGGTAAACCTTCAGATTCACTGGCCTGAAACGTGAAAGCATAAATTCAGTTTGTTTAGAATAGAGATGGCAGGAACAGGACTGTCGGAAATAAATTGTACGTATGTGCCAAGACACTTTCCAGGACTACAAATCTTTAATCAATCTGACATCTTGATCATTAACCAGAAAGCAATCTAGATTCTCAGGATCACATTTTACTTGATTAACAGCTAACAAGTTAAGTTTTGTGCCACAAGTGCAAGCCCAGAGGAAAGCACGCTTGTTGCCAGTGTGAATTTTTAACAGATTCAATCATGCCATGGCCTTTCCAACTATGTGTTGGCCATAGTTGTTGATAATGGATCAAACTTAAAGAATTAAAAACAAAAAGTACCACTCTGCCAATTCTGATGAGGAGAAGAAAAAGAAAAAACTTTTGTAACTGAAGAGAATGAGGTAATGTCATATATAGCGGTTATACATGGCCTCTTAAATGGATGTGATGAGGACCATTTTTTTCCCTCCCACCTCTGAAGTTGTGCTTAGTATCGTACTGGAAACTGGAAATAAGACAACTCTAGTTTCAATCGTTTTGGGCCCAGTGTTACTGCTGTGGAGCAGGAGGAGAGGACCCAAGTGGAGATGGCAGGAATTCCAAGCAAAGTCTTTAGTTAAATCTTTGGATCCTGCAATAGAGCAGGAAAAGACCAAAACATCCAAGCATGAGTCAAAAAGAACAACAAGACAGGGCGAGGATGCAAAACAAACCGAGCTGCAAGTACGCAAAACAGGTTACAAACAAAAAGTCAAGGCAATAAGCCGAAGAGGACTTAACACACAACAGCCTAACTACATCATTTATGACTGCAGCAAAACTACAACCTGAACCTGAGCAGGAAACAGACCTTGAAAACATATGAAGGACTAAAGAGGATCAGGGGAGAACATTTAAGGTGATAAATACAAGGGAAGACAAGCAGCCACAGACTACAAAATAAGAGGAACACAAAGATACATAAACCAAAAAAAAACAAAACAAAACAAACAGAACCAAAATACAAATAGAAAATAGAATTCTGAAAAATAAACTATGACTTGATGAACTCATAACAGTTACTACTAGAAAGGGCCATTCTCATAATAACTATAAGTGGTAAGAGTTGTTCTCATAATAATGGTTATTATTAATAATTACATGAGTTTGACAGGTTATACTACCCCCACGTGAAAAGGGTTTTTGCTGTGCTTTCACAGGTGCACAAACAGGGTTGAAGTTGGAGGATAGGACACAGTGGGTAGAAGTGGCTCGGCCGGAGCAGACAGTGATGCGCCTGAGGCCATGCTGGCGGTCCTCTAGGTAGGCCCTGCTTGCAGCCGTCAGCAGGAGTAGTCTGCGGCCATCTCCTTAGCTACGCTGTGTCCCTGCAGCCACTGGAAGCAACCAAAAGACAGTTGCATCAGTCTCTTACTGCATTAACTACATATTGTCTCAGTTAAGTCTTTGAATTTACAGCTCAGAAGTCAAATTCACCAAAAGAAACAGCAGCAGTGTTTTGAAACCGCAGTCCCGTGACAGAAGCACATATTGAATTATGTATAAATTTGTATTTTAATATGATATGCTAAGACAGTAATATAACAAATTACTTTTGGCAAGATAAAGATTAGTGAGATATGTATTTTTGTTAGAGCAGCAAACCCAACACTGCTTGTAACTCCTTTAACATATAGTTTAATTTTATAATCTAGATAAGGTACATAAATAAGGTCAGGGAAATGTAAAATATAATCATCTTGTGCCAGTGTTTCATTGTATTTGTTGTAAACTAAACAAAATGTCCATGCAAAAGATATCTTGGGGTTTTATAGATTCCCTAACTCGTAATTTTATCTGAAATTCTCAGAAATTCAAGCAACACATTAGGATTTCATATGTGTGTTATGCTACACAGCGTGAATTTGAGCTTTAGAAGTTCAAGAGGTTAAAGTCAAATAACCACCGCCAGCACTCAGTGTCAGCACATCTGTATTCTGTTGTTGTCACAGTCAGCTGTTTTTCACAAATGTGCCAAGCAAGAGTGGGAAATGTAATTGGATGAGTGGCAAATCCCGTTACTCACGCTGTCTGTGCAAAGCAAAACTTTCAGCAATACGATCCTTTGGCAACAGCCCTCCTGAAGGATCATGTGCCCCTTCCTCCATTCAGATACTGTTAAGTACCTCCACCACTAGTCATCATGGACTTGTCATCATGGCAGAAGAGCAACGGCATTTGCTATTTAAAAGCAGCTTGAAAGGAACAAATCAAGTAAAATTACCAAAATGGTACAAACAACATCTCCTAACAAACAGTTGAAAAATGTCCTGAGGTGTACAGTGTATCTGTGCTGCCCCCAGTTTCACAGGTCAGTGATGGATGGAAGTCAGCAGATTGCTGCAACCCAGACCGATTCATCCAGGACTGTTGTGACATCTATTTCTAATGACATCAATGCTCCACGTGAATCAAACCTAACACAGTCTGACAGAAACATATGTCTCTGATGTGCCTGCGTGGCTCTGCCTCTCCAGGCTCAGCGCCACTGCAGAGATGAAAATGAAAGCTTTGTTTCAATGCTACCTGCTCAGACTTTTAGTTGATTCTCCGTTGATATTCTTGCAGACCAGCAGATTTCTCTTTGTTACAAGCAGAGCGGTGATAACATCAAGAGGCTTTCATTTAGCATCAGATCCTGTTTTGTGCAGCAGGCACCACTCCAGCAGTAATTGTAAGGTTGTCTGAGCTTTGGGAAGAAATAACTGGAAAATGTATGTAATTTAAATTTCAACCTGTCAGGGGTTTATGTGGAATAAGACTATTAATATACCAATAATTATTGTACTTGAGTAGGAGTGATGGTTGTGACGAGTATTCAATACGTTTCTTTTTTCTTTGAATCAGGAAGCAAAAAATAAGTTTGTTATATGTTGCACCTTCACCTTCACAGCCCTCGTTTAGTGTGAACAGAGACACAGTGAAAACATTTTTAATGATTTTGGACTATGTAACCGTGACATGTGGATTAACTAGAGATTCCTGCCTCCATCCTAAACTTTCATTTAATTCATTAAAGTCCATTTTTTGTATTTATTTAATTTTTGTATTTTGGTATCTATGTGAGGAAACAACAGTACAACAGTTAAATGGTGAAGGAATGTTGTTTTTGAATATTTGACTTAAATGTGTACATTTTTGAGTTTTAATGTAGTCATGTATATCTGTCGCCTTTCATCAGGATGTCAGAATGAAATGGAATTTAATAGCTAATTTTAGATGCGGAAAAACAAGTTACTTGAATTAAAATACACAAACAAATAGCCTCATCACTTTGTGACAAATGGCTATTACCATAAATAAGTAGGGCATTTAATGAAAGACAGGTGTTAGGTGTTAAATTATTCCTTTCTTGATTTGGCAGTGTTTGAAAAGAACATGACTGCAGGGCTGGGGAGGAGTTATGATGACAGTATGTTCAATTTGACCTCAATAGATCACAGATAAACCCCAGAAAAAAAAGTTTGTTTCATTAGTATTTAAAGACACCTTATGATTCACTAACATTGTTATGTAAAGCTCGGGACAGGTGGTGTTTTAACGCACGTGGGAACTCGTTTTACTGAGATGCAACTTAAAGTCAAACCTGGTCATGTCCAAAAATGTGTAAGACTAAAATAAAGTTAAAGAAGGCTGTGACTCCAATTTGAAGAAGAAAAAAAACACAGTGGGGGAAAAGTTTAAAAAAAGTTTTTCACAGGTACTCAATGTATAGCTTAAAACTAATTTGCTAGAATAACAGGTAATATGGCTTTAATGATGATTCTCAGCTGGTGGAGATTTTTTTTTCAATTAATACGAGAAAAGCTAGAAAGCAGAGAAGGAGAAACTTCAGATGTGTGTTTGCCAACAGATGTAAAACTGAACTAACCCAACTGCAGCAGGGCACATGTTCACAATGTGTGTCTAACCAGTAAAACTCAAGTTAATGAAAATCTCATGTACATACTGTATCTGAGCCAGTAAAGAACTGTACAAAAATTAAAAGATGAATAAATGAAGGCACACATGGTTGGAGATAAGTCTCAATACCGTCTCCACGAACCACATCATTATACAACTCAGTAAGACTAAAGGCAGAAAGTTTGATATGAAGTGAATTACTTTTTTTTATCAGAAAATATTCAAATGAAATTGTAATATACTACTTAAAATGTAAAATGCCTGAGGGCCGATTTATGGTTATTTAATGTTTCATAATGTAGTTTAGGTCTCCTAGCAGTCTCAGGAAGGTACATCTGAAGGCAGGGGAAGTGAGGAGGAACCTGCACATCAAAATCTGTCTGCTGAAAGCGTCGGCGGTATTGCCGAGGAAGAGTTACACCAGTACACAGTGTGGAAATGATAAATGGTCTTCTTTGACCACCCCAGAAAATGTGGTCAGATGAGGAAGACAACAAATCTATAATCTCTCAGAAAAATTACTAGCAATTTATCTTTGAATGACACATTCAAGTCCAATTTCTTTCCGGTGGAGTTACTCAGCGATGGACACTTCAATACTGCGTTTCCCGCCAGCAAATCCCAACTGTGTGTGTGTGTGTGTGTGTGTGTGTGTGTGTGTGTGTGTGTGTGTGTGTGTGTGTGTGTGTGTGTGTGTGTGTGTGTGTGTGTGTGTGTGTGTGTGCTGTTATAACAACAATGTGGGTACTTACGAACCTGACATCTTCCACAATGTTAACTATTTAGTTTTGTGTTTTAGGCTTTAGGCTCATGGGTTTCTGTCATCTTGATGGTTAAAAGGCAAGATATGATTTCCAAACTTTGTCTGTTGACATGGGAGGAAATTAACTAGATACCCTTGGGTCTGTGCATTTCATTTTGAACTCTGTCTATGTTGGATGATGCTGATCTCCTGAGTCAAATGTTGAGATTCATGTACGAATCACGTACGGTCATGCAGCTCAAATCCAGGCATCATGGTCTGATTAGAGTACGTGGCAGTTACAGACTGAAACTTCATGAAAATACAGCCATGTACTGCTCCTAGGTTGGACTAATGTTATACCTGATTTAACATCTTACGCAGCCTGAAGCTATCATGGTAAAAGCACAAACGGTTTGACCAAGATTGTCCTATACTGACAACAACCATTTGAGAATTTCAAAAGTTTACAAGGGCCGCCAGCTGTTCCGGGCTGGATCTGCTTGTAGTGCTTCATTGATGGTTGGTGAAAAGGTCTGGTTAGTGCGAAGCATCTGTACGCTTAAAAGAGCTGTTTATTTGAAAGAACCTTGTCAGAGATTCAACATTCCTTCTCAGCTTCCTGACACATTCTTTTCTGATTATTTATCTTTTGGTGATAAAAAAGCTGAACGCGACGGTGTTAAAACTGTCTAAAAATGTGCCACTTTGTTGAAGGACTAATCATTCGCTTTTCAAGTCTAACTGCAGGAACTTTTCTTTGAGTGTTGCCACAGTAGGAGTTGGCTTGTGAGTTGGCTTGTGTGCTAAGACCCATGTCGTCACTCTAGCTGCAATCTTTTATGGGATTTTATGTTGCATTGGCATTTCAAAAACTGTGACCATATCATTGTGGAAGCTGAAGACCATGGTAAAAATTACATCTATTATTAAGAAAATACAAATGTGCTTTTATTTCTTGCAGTTTTCTGCTGGTCCTGCTGGGCTTCAGACCAGATATTTGCAGCTGATTGAAAACGCAGCTGCTAGAATAAAGACAAGGTGACAGAACGTATTGTAAGAAACATAAATTCAGCATGTCTTTGAGAACACAAAAATACCTGCTGGATATGTGAACGAGCATAAAAACCTCATTTTTATAGGAAGGGGACTTTAACACTTACCGTGACTGCTCCCTGTCGTTCTGCACCTTATATTAATATGGCATTTTCTGTTATTTTGTTGTTGTTGTTTTTTTATTCACACTTGTCTGAAATAATCACATAATCATAGTTGTATAATACTATGTATTTCTCTTTTTAACCTTTTTCAATCAACATTTTATGTGTCATGCAATTGATTTATTTTAATAAATTCCCATGTTAATAATTTATGCAAAGTTCTGTCTAATGTTTCATGTAAATAACCTTTTTCTTTTAAAGACACCTCACAAGTAATACAGCAGAGCCAATAATGTGATTCTTTATTTTGCACTTCACGTCAAAAATCTCATGTTCACATTAGTGAAAATGCTCATTTTCCAAGAGTTTAGCTGTAAATGTGGGTGATGTATGAGTGCGTGCCCAAACAGAGATGAAGGATGGGCTGTCTGCTAAGCTCACCTTGTTGAACTCCTTCACTTTGACCCCCGACCGGTTGAGGCAGATGCTCCGTTAACTTTTTTCCTCTCTTACGCTCCCTCTCTCTGTTGCCTCGTGTTTGCACAGATTAAGGAGCTGCACCAAAGGGAAGGTTTTATATATTCTCCTGGGTTCTTTAGCTATGTTTTTGGTTTTCCTTTTTTATGGACAGGCATTATATGAATTTTAAATGTGGACTGTGTTGGAATGAACTGCATTCAAACTAAATTCAAATGAATTGACTGAATGACACAACTGAACTGCATTGGATTTTTTTCTTTTTGTGTGAACTGTTTTTTTTTTAAATTATATGTTTTACCCCCAATGAGGCTTTCTAGAATACTTGATACAAGGCGTAAATTAATAACTGTTAAATGTTAAAAAATGTACAATAACTCAGTAACAAAAGGTTTCCTGACAACACATTATTTTGACTTTAAAAATGAGTGTGGAAAAACCAAAGTTTAGTCATAACGTACACCAACATGGTAGTAAGTTTACTACTACCTCTTATAATGAACAGAAGAACAAAGTTTATAAGATGTCATTTCAATGACACAGAAAAAAGACTGGAAATAAAAAAAGACTACAATTCTGACCTTCATGTAAACATTAAAGAGTAAGGTTTATCATCGCGCTTGGTCATATTGCGTTTTGTTGTTGTTGTCTTTGTTGTTTTTTTTCATTTAAAAGTCATAATTTATCTGGTCACTTTTCTTTCCAAAGTCATCATGTAGACTGTTACTTTTTTTTTTTTTTTGGTTAATATGTGGAGTAAGAAAACAAATGTATTGATATGCCTCTTGTCCCTGCAGCTACGTCAGCAGAAATAAGTTATCTTTGAGGTCAAATTATTTTTCTATAAGAGATTAAATTAAAGCAAAGATGCTGATCAACACATTTTTATCCTCTCTTTTTCCCTTTACAATTCTCATTAGAGTTGTTTAATGCATTTCGGATCTGCTCAACACCTTTTCCCTCCTGAAAAGCTCTTTATTCATTCAGAGTAGCGCCATCCCCGGCTCCCACTTCCCCACTGACTCAGCAAGGCAGCATGAAATAACACTGCTTCAATTTAGACTGCTCCTCAAATAACCAGATAGAGTTCAAAGGGTGCTTAATCTCAGCTGTCACTCAAATGGTGGGGAAGGAAGGCCGACATGAATGAAGAACAAAACGGAAGCTGAAAGTGTTTGATGGATAGCGGCACGCTGAGGTGAGCCAGAGGGCTTTGATTACTTTTCTCAGTGGATGTGCACTGCGGATTCATAGTCCACTTTTAAGAACATGCCTTGTGTTGGTTGGTGTTTTCAGCTTCATGTTCACTCCCTGTTGTATTTTACCAAAAAACAAACAAAAAAAAACATATTGACAATGCAGTTGGTAGAAAAAACCCCACTAAAATAATCTTTCCTTTATTCCGAAGGTGCTCAGTGGGTATTACCATTTAGGTGAAAGACACCAAGAAGCTTGTTAGAAGCTTTCTTAAATGGCCATATTATAAAAAATATCACTTTCTTTGTGCTTTAGAGCTTATAATTGGGTGTTTGATAAGACCATATAAATCTTGGATATGAAGCAATGATATTAAAAGGGTCATTTAGATTTTCAGCGTAACGCTATGTCACCAGGCCAGGTCGGAGTAGAATTAGCCGTCCTCGCCACCGTTATCTCCAGTTTTGATCTCCACCCACCTTTTAACTTCAAATCATGCTGCAGTCGCTGAACCTTTAGAAGTGAGAAGTCAAAACCTTTTGCTTCTTCCTTTGCAATTGCAATTAAAAGCCACTTCTCTCACTGGTCGCAGAATTCACTTAACTGAAAGTGACTTTTAAGAGACAGCAGGTCCTGCCAGAGGTGTCGAGGTTAAGTCGCTTTTATGACAGTGTTTAAGATTTCCTCTCGTTTGGTCTCTCGCTTGGTCGCCCTCTCATTTTCTCTGCCATCATTATTTTCTTGAGTCTCTGCCTTCATGTCAACTGTAGCTCTGTGAGCTACTTTCATCGCTGTTCATGTGTGACATTGAGCTGTAAAGTGATATGCGGTTGTTGCAAGAGATGGGATGGGAGACCTCAAAACCTGGCAAAAACGAAGTTTAAGTCATAAAACAGCCTTTGAAACTGAATTAAACCTGATATTTTAACTAGGATCTAAACTCCTGTGTGCTGCTTTAAGCAATAGATGATAATTCTTTACAAGCGATTGCTTTCACAAGCAAGAAATCCAACTCTTTGGTTCTTTAATTAGTTTCCCCTTTGTGCAGTGTAACATTCCAGTTTACAATTTTTCATTAATCTTGTCCTAGGATACTATGAGGGTCTTGGTAAAAGTGTGCAATAGAGTACAAAATCTGCTTCTTTACATTGGAAGTAAATGTTCCCATCTTCTGTCCGGCTTGCTGTACCCGAGGCCATAAACTGTGTTGTATCCTCTACTATGTTACTGTGGCCTGATTGTATTCCTCTGTAGTAAGTTGCCTTGGTTAAAAGCATCTGCCAAATGTAACAAATGTGTCACATGATTCACATCTTATTGATTTCTAAATTGCATATATGTAACTAACAGTGTTTTTTGGGGGGTATTTTATCACACACTTCTATACGTTTTATGGGCTGCCTCCTATGGACACAGTTCTGGTGGGTTGAGTGTCAAATGCAGACAAATCTTTCAGTTTCTCCCTTTAGAGATGAATTTTGAAATGCATTTATAGTCATTACCCTAATGTACGAATGCTCTATGGGTAGTGCATCGTGCAGCGCCTGCACAGTTGTAATTATTCATAGGGCCAGTGGAGACAGGCTCCTGCTAGGCTGGTCCACACAGTGAGCAGGGATTCACATTGGTGTAATGTGGAGATAGAGCTTTATTTACAACACAACTTGTTTTGGCTGTTGCCTGTCCTTTGAGGTCAGCACAGTGGATCATTGAATTCTGCATACGGATCCGGCATGGCATTTTGCCATGCCCTTCCTGACCCAGCCCATCCACATTTATTGGAACTGTCACTATAAGACATCGGCTTTTGTCCCCTTAGTAGCAGGGTTAGCACGGAGTTGACTTGCTTTAAAATGATGGACTAAATTCTCTGCACATGCTTTTTGTGCCTCTGTAAATACTTCTGCACATCTGCTATATGCCTAACTGAGCCAATATTGAATCTTCTTTGGAAAACACTGTTGCAGCAACACAAAAGTAATGCTTACACTTGAGCCAACTTGAATTGTTTTGGGTGAATCTGTTGAGTTGGACTTTCTTGAAACAAAAATGCCTGTGTCGCTGCCTGTACCAATGAACTAATCTCTCAAAAATTAAGGTTGAAAGTTTTCAGTGCAGCTGTAGTGGACAGCCTGTTATGTGAACTGAAGGATCTGCCACAGCTCAACGTGTCTCAGCATATGCCTCAACTCCTAAAGAGCCGTGATTCCTTTCTGCCACAGCCTGATAAATCAAGGCACCTAATCAGCGTATAAATATTCATGAGTCCTGTTCAAAGTGCTTTTGAAGGTGTAACTCTTCACAATACCTTGGCCCATGACCTTCTTTATGCCACAAATCCTGCAGCGAATTGTAAAGTTGAAAAGTGCAGGACTGGAGTGCGTGGCTGAATTCACCCTTTTAGCATTTAGAGTAAGTTCTCCCTATGAGAGCACAATAAACTTTTTTTTAGTTTTTAAGTCTCCTATGTGTTCTTCAATCTCATTCATATTCAAGATTGAAATATGAGGTGCCAAAACATGAACAATTATGAAAAATCATAAATTTGAGTTCAATTTGGGAAAGGGAATGAGGTTGTCAGATATTCAAGATGTATGCGTTTTCAATTTAGCGTCTCTTAATGTCGCCAGCTTCTCTCACCGTTCTGTTAAACTGCCATTTCTCCTTGTACTAATTGAACACTCCTCTCGTTCTTGCCTCACACCATCATGTATTGCTCATCTATCATTGTTTGTTGGGAGCAGTGTGGTTGTCCTTTCCACTGACTTTGAGAGAGCACTTTATCTTATTTGTTTGTTCCCTGACATGGGCATGATGCACTCGACCAGACCAGCCATTTAGAAGCTGGGTACCATTCAAGAACAGCCTTCTCTTGCCATATTGTGTTACCAAGTGCATTGGCTTTGTAAACTGCCTGCATACTGTGTCATTTATCAATTGTAAACTAAATCTATTTACCTCTGGCATCTAATTTACTTAAAAGATAAGCTACAGAAGCAGCACTCAGAGTGGCACAGACCTGCAATCCATAAAGGACTAGAAACAGCTCCATTTTTCTCTGGTGATTTGTATTTTAGGGATGCTGTGGAGCACAGACTAATTCATCTACTGCAGATACATTGTTAGTTAAAAATTAATCAGATGAGTGATGGAAGCTGCCATTTACTGGTCACATCAGCATTACAGAGTCGGGGGGGAAAAAAGCTCCATATGTTATTTATTTATTTTGAAAGGGGAATAAAAGATTGATGAAGAATTTCAAAAGGTAAGGACACAGTGAAGTCCATATCAACTCTGCAGGCATCAGGTCTGCTGAAATCAGCACAGACATGATGAATTTAACAAACCTGAGTCTGTATCATGCAGACCACTTTCAATCAGTTCTTAGTGATTACAATCATAGTAACAATGTCTTACATGGGGGTTATAAGGAATGCTTTGAAATGAAATAACAGCGTGGGACCAGCAAATTGTCAATTTGCAGCTTTGCAGTCTCTTAGGTGATGGAGTTTGCTGACAGAAACCTTTGATCCAAGCCGATGTACAAGCTGTGTGGTGCTTAGCTAAGCTTCGTCTCCAGTTACGGCAGTCCGTTAGTACAATTAACAGAGCAACAAATAATGTTCTCTTCAAAATATGAATTACTACGCTTTGTTGAGTCTTTATTCACACAAGCACTAAGTAGCAAAAGTGATGACAGCTACCCATCGGCTATGTAAGCTGCCAATCAAAAGACCACACCCAATAATATAGATAAATTGATGCTTTATGTAATTGTGAAGTACCAGCACCAAAAAAAACAAAAAAACAACTTCACTTCTATATCTACAGCCAATAAGAGAGCAGGTCATCAAGTGAGGTCACCATGCGTATGTGAAACCCACTGATGTTGTACAACAACAAAAAGAAATCAGAAATACCAGCGAATATGTACAAACACATGTACAAACATGGCAATAAATCATTACAAAACAGCTTGCAGCATTGTTTGTGCTTTACTGTTCGTGTTATTTCCCGTGTCACCTCTCCCGTGTGTTCTGTTGACTGAACGTGAGCTCCATTCATGCGGCTTTGTTCCTCCTCTGCCGCACCTTTAGTCCACCCTGCTGTGCTTTGTGAATCATAGAGAAGTGAAACAGTACAGTATTATGCCTCTTTTCCCTTTGGGGGACCAGTAACAGAGGTGTATGGGTGTAAATGAGTGTTGTGTGAATAAACAGTGAAGTAAAGGTGGTCTATCATGAGGATGGTGAGAGGTGGGCTGGAGGGCTGTGTTGGCATGCAGGCATCCCACTGTGAATGACTAGCTGCACTTGCTATTTTACAAACTTTGTAACTCAACTTGGGGACACGAGCTACTCAGCGAACCCTTTTACCATGTTTAGCAACCTGGAGGAGCCACCACAGGTGATGATCTGCTCCGAGTGACCCGACAAATCCATGCTGCAGCTGAGGAAGCACTGCACATACCAGCAGCAGCAACTAAACTCAAGACTAAAGCCGGCGCTGCCCCACTGCACAACCAGTTAAACACTTTTTTGTCAAATGTATTTATTCATCTGTTTTTTTGTTTGTTTTTTAAGCATTTATTAGGCATCAAATGAATCAATAAAGTCAGTGATCAGTGACAGTAGGGGCTTGGAAGTCTTGGAAAAGGACTGTCTTCAGATGGCAGAACGCCATAAACTTTGTGAAGGCACAAACTCATTGGACCGTCATGGGATCATTGTGAATGCACAGCTGGGGAATGGAGGCGGAGCGAAGCAGGCGTTAAAATAACAGTATTTTTGTGGAAAATGTTGAAGTAAAAAGTTGAAACTTGTGTGGTCGTGGGGTGCGTGCCTTGCCTTTCAGGGGAACGTCTACCAGTTCAGAGTCCCTCCATTTGGCCTGTCTCTGGCTCCTCGAATCTTATGAGGTGTGTGGGGACACCTCCTTCTCCGCGGAGCCTGGGGTACCCATAGAGGTACCCATACCATCCCCAGCTCTGCAGCTGAATGACCAGTGCACATGTGAAGTTGGCTTCACCAACAGGCCGAGAGCGTCTTCGCACTCTGTGTGCAGAGCACCAGAGCAGCTCAGTTTTAAGGTGGTGTTAAATTATTCTAGTCTTTTTGGGTGTAACTATCTTCTCCTCTTTCTCTCATCCTTTCCTACTAACCCATACATGCACACGGGAAACTCTTTTCTTGGCCCTAAGGCCTCTGATTTCATTTCTTCTCATGGGTGTGACGAAATCTCGTCTGCCAATTTGAATCACTTGAGACTCCATCAGAACGTGACTTCGTCCACCATATTTATCACTGACAATGTGCATGAACAACCATCTTGCCGCACACGTAAACAGAGAGATGTTTCCGTTTCATCTTTAGGTTGTTGTTAGCTTATGTGTAGTTTAGATTCCAGAACTTTATTCTGAGTGTTGATGTTTCACTATGTTTATTACATAAGTAAATAACCACAAAAAACTCTCTTTGACCATTCAGAAAGTCTCCTACAGCTAAACCCCTCTCCTCCAAAATAACTCGGCATTAACAAGCATCTCTGCATCAAAGTCACCATTTGATCATGTTTGCAGCTAGAGGGCTATAGTGGAGAGAAAATTCAGCTTTTGCTCAACAAGTCTGTTTTTCTGATGGTATTAATTGTTGTGGGTAGACAAAAGTGCTTTTATTCTGATGGTTTATCGTCTTCCCTCCAGGGACAGCTGTGAAGGAGGAGCCAGTACTAATCAAAACTGCAGAGCAGGTATTTGCAGGATCCAACCGTTTCTGTGAGGACCAGAAGCCCTGGGTGGAGGTGAGTGGACCTTGGATGAAACCATCTCAACCTCCAACCACGCTGAGTTGCTCAGGGCAGTAAAGCTGCAGCCACGCTGAAATGGGATGAAGTTCAAGGACAACACATAGTGCTGCAGAATTTAGGCAGCATGTGGAGAAGTGTAACAGCTCTCTTGTTGTCTAGTCCCATTTACAGCTATTTATAACTGGAACGGCTAAGCAGACCAGTGGTGACTCCCTCAACATTAACTTTGAAGAGACTATTTTAATCACATTTTATATAACAGATATGAAGGACTTCCAAATTTCTTTGGTAAAAAGGCAATTAATGTTAACTGTAAAAGACACAAGTGGTTTTCAAAATGCTTTCTTGTTCCTTCAGGAACTAATTAAATTGATGCATTTTAAATTTTATGAAAAATGCTATGAACTATTGTAGACACTTTGAAACCTTTTGCGTCTCGTTCACACATAAGTGTCCTTGGCATCCATTGACTTTAAACAGGGTGACGTCAACTATTACTGCACTGCATTGTGCCGGTTCTGTGCTTTGCAGTAGCAGCAGCCCTTTTTTTACCAAAAGTTGAAAAGAAATTTCCCATTTTTTACACTTTGGTGCAAGTATCTGCCAATCAAACTGTGGCTATACAGCTATTGCTAACCAGTGTAGGAGACCGCTTATGTGATGAACGGGAAGGAAATGACGGGTTGTTAAGCTGTGCCAGAAACATTCACTGTCCTATGCTGTTTGTGTTCTGCCAGCAGGTTTAAAAGTAGAGCCGGCTGTGCGCAGAGTTTTTGTTTACAAGCAACACAATCCAAGATTAACCTGCAAGCTCGCAGGAAGAAATGCTGAGAACAGACTGTAGAGAATAAAAAAGTCTCTTTCTTTCACCTGTTGTTTTTATTTTTTGAATTCTCATAAAAGTTGATAGTTTGCTTCTCAGCAGTAGTATTGCTTTAAGCCTGAGGCACACGCTTTCAGTTGTTTCTGCCTTATTTAAACAATTAAATAATGATTTAAACTTGACACAAAGTTTATCAATTGCCATGGATACAATCTTTTTCCTATGAAGTCACACTGTGATTCACAATTTACATCTTTGACATGATGTGCCTCATAGCTCACCATTATAAAATGGCATTTATGAAAGCAGGAATTATACACTGTTGTTTCCACACCATAACGTGATATGAAATGCTGCTTAATGTCTGATGTCAACATGCCAGTCCCTTTGGCTCAAGGACGCAGCTCTGTTGGACTCCATGGAATCTGGTGACATTTCAGTGGATTGTTTATTTCAGAAATGCCTTCTCTCCCCTGCAGAAGAAAAAACAAAAAAAGGGAAAAAGCGAGTTAGGTCAACAGAATCCGGTAGGTGGGAGGAGTGATAAAGCTCAGCTTTTCACGGTGAGTTTGGTTGCTGTGAAAGAAGAATACATACAGAATGTGGAGCATGAAGGAATATCTTGAGCTCTCTCTGTGAGCCACGGGAGTCCTCTCAGGAACATATTAACATATGAATCAGTATGTTATGACTAAGTCACAAGTGACTGAAATATGTGATGAACCGTATGAGGTCTGCTAATGAGGCAAAAAGAAGACAGACGTCAGGCAAACTGAAGAAGTTTAGATTTAGAGAAGGAAAGTTACATGTGCAGAGGCATTGTAACTTCCAGCATCTCTATGGCAGGTTCTTTGGCACTTTTGAAATCCACGACATTAAAGAAATACACCGTCCATATCAGTCTGTTGGTTGGGGCGGTGACTGGGTATGGTGTACAGTGTACCCGTTTTTTTGTGTTTTTTTTAAACAAAGACAGTTTTTGTTTTTTTTGCCACTTAGAAGATCTTGTGTAACATAAGACCCCCCCCCAAAAAAAAACAACTAAAACTTAAAAACTGTCTGTAACAGAGGAGAACATTGTAGAACTCAAAGCCAGTTTTCCTAAATCAGTATTGTCATTATTTATTTGGTGGCAGTTGATAGTTTCTGGCTGCTTGTAGTCACAGCTGCTTGGGGACGTGTTGAGTCTCCGGTCATTAGAGTGATTATCAGCAGGTGTGCAAACCGCAATTAGTGCTTTTATTCCAGACAATGCTGAGGAAATTATATGTTTTCAAAATAAATGAATGACCACAAAGTAAAATCAAAAGTATGTCACAAACTTAGAATGAAAATGTACTTACCAGTAACGTTATGGTAACAGCTGGCTGTGTAGGGGTGAACAGAAAACAATGTGGGCTGCATAGAAAGCTGACAGAAAAAAAAACACAATCTGATCAAGCGAGGTGGCGTCCATTACATTTTGGATGGCTGAGACCTTCTGTCTAGAAATATTGATAAATTTGTGAGCCATTCAAATGCCTGTGAATCCAAGGTTGAGTCTAGAAGGCAGAGTTGTAGCCCTCAAAAACTTCACCCCAGACACCCACTAATGAAACCCCTCTTTGTAGTCTTAATTTTTATTCATTTACATGTTTACTTGACAGGAACAAATGCATTAAACATTGCTCCATAAAAAAAATCTAAAGTAGATGACAGGAATGAAGGTTTTCAGCAGAAGCTAATTTGCAACCTCTGTCCCTGGTGAAGCTTCCATGATTCCATTCAATTCAATTTTATTTATACAGCATTTATTACAACACATGTTGTCTCCAGGATCTTTCCAAAGACCCAGAACACGACCCTGATCAATTAACCTGGTCAAATACATTTGGATCTTCTAGGAACTTCGAGTAAACCTGCACTCTGAGAACAAAGAATTCTGTTAGGAACGTGCGGTATGCAAGTAATACAATTTTGAATTAGATTCTAAGTTTTCCGGGGAGCCAATAGAGGGAGGTGAACACCTGAGACGTGGTCTCTCATGTTGATTCCTGTCAGCATTTGCGGTGCTGCATTTTGGATCAGCTGGAGGATCTTCAGAGAATTACTTGGACATCCAGCCAACAACACATTACAGTAATCTAGTCTAGAAGACACGAATGCGTGAATTAGTTTTTCATCATCACTCTGGGAGAGGATGCTCCTAATCTTTGTGATATTGCGGAGGTGGAAAAAACTCAGTCTTACAAACCAGGGGGCTCTACAGGAACCAAACAGTCTAGAGTCAGGTCAGAACCTAGGGAGTCGCTGAAGCTGAAGAAATGCCCACAGCCACTGCCGGGTGGATCTGGTTGATTTCCTCTCTAATTCTGACAATTTTATTTCTAAAGAAGCTCATAAAGTCTTCACTACTGAGAGCTGCAGGGATGCACGGCTCAACAGAGTTGTGGCTCTTTGTCAGCCTGGCTACAGTGCTGAACAGAAAACTTGGGTTATTTTTATTATCCTCTATCAACGATGAATAATAAGCTCTTCTAGCTTTGCAAAAGGCTTTTTTTCATATACTATTAGATTATCTTTCCATGTACTATAAATATCTACAAACCTACAGGAGTACCACGTTCTTTCCATTTTACGCACTCTTATTTAGTTATACCAGGGAGTTAAGCTCCTACGGTTAGAGACCCTCTTTCTCAAAGGAGCAACTGCATCTAAAACACTATGAACACTAAACATTGTTCTCAACAAGACCGAAGTCAGCATAGGAGCACAAAAAAAAAGAACGTTTTAGGTTTATGGCGTATGTGTGTACATGCATGTGTGTGTAGGTGGATTTTGTATGTGATGTAAAATGTACACAAACTTTCACTCACTTAATTATCAGTGTGGCCCACAGATCAAGGAAATTAGTCTGCCGATACTTTTAAGACTAAACTGTAGCATTAACATAGTACTAATATCATTGCTTGAAAATATATATGATCTGAAAGCATGTATGTTTTGTTTTATTTTCAGGGTTGGCGAGGAGATGGATCAAAACTCAGACATGGGAATTATACCACAACGTGACATAGGCGCGTTAGTGAGGTTTGTCGAATCTGAAGACAGAACGTCAAGTTCCATTTAAGTAGCTCTTTAAAATCAACGTAGATCATCATGGTACGTTGAACTCTTAAGGTGCTACAGATCCGTTTATGTTCAAAGTTTTGCATTATCCTTTACAATCCACCACTTATTCTTTTGGTGAACATTTCTCAGATCATGCTGGAGCAGCACTTATATTTCATTAGACTGAAGTCCTGGATGTTGATGTCACATTTTTACCAAACTGAAAGTGCTTGATCAGTGTTGAATTACTGAATTATTTCTGGCAAAGGCTTTTATATTTATATAATCAGCTCTCCCAAGGAAAAAAAAAAAAGGATCTGATTTTGTTGAACACTCTTCATAAAATAACCTGCAGGAAACAGGAGCAATTAACAAAAGTCCTTTTAAAAAAAGAAAGAAAGAAAGAAAAATACACTGCCATCCCAGGTTCTCAAAACCACAAAGACGCAGAGGCTGGAGCGCTAGGAGCAAAACAACTAACACAATAAATGGACTATCAACTGAAGAAGGTTATATGTGCACACATGCAAACACTCAGGACTAATGAGGAACAGGTGGGAATAACGAGGACAAAGAGTCCCAACAAGATACCACACAAAAGGAAAGAATGTTCACGCTCAAAATTAAACAGGAACCCACGTAAACCAACTAAACACGAGACAGAACATCAGCAAAAGGAGTTTGGGAAAGAGTTTGCCTATACAAAAAACTGGAAAAGACTCAAAAAATGTGCTTGTTTTTTTTTTAGTCTTTCGAGACAAGTAAGAAAATTGGCTGCAGTGAGACATTTGTAGAAATGACTTTCATATAATGGCTGAGAACATGCTGGTGGGGTTCACTGGAGAACATAACCCCTGTACTGGAGTCATTTGAAGAAGAAATTCTTTTCTTCTGAGGAGCCTGCAGTGTTTTCTTTATGATTAAGGGGGTTCTCAGGCTAATTAAAGTGTTTGTCCCAATCCATCAGTTTCTCTACACCCTGGTTACAGGGATGTTACAGCGATGCCCTAGCCCAGTGGTCTTTATTCCTGGTCCTTGACAGCCACTGCCCTGCATGTTTTGGATGTTTCCCTGCATCAACACACATGATTCTAATTAATGGTCATCACCAACTTGTCAGCAAGGTCTGCACCACTCTGTCAGTGACACCGCAATTTGTTTTAGGGTGCCTTGAAGCAGGCAGGGAAACATTTAAAACATGCAGGGCAGTGGCTCCCGAGGGCTAAGAATGAAGAACACTGCTCCAGCTGGTCCCATCTGTCATGATATGAGAGCTGGAATACACCCTGGACATGTGTTTGTTTTGTCCTGTGAACCATTGTCATAAGTTGCTGCAGTGGTCTGACAGACACATAGTCGAGGAAAAACATGAAAGCAGCATTTGGCTCTGATCTGCAGTTTCAACAATCTGAAATAAGTTATTTGTACAAGTTGGTTTGTGTAATCCATTGGCTGCACATATGCCAGACAGAGCATTTGCAAGTTGCCTCAAGTGTTACTTATTTCCCAGTAACAAGTGCTGGTGTGAGACTTGATTTAAGAATAAGTGTCAAATATATAATTGCAGAGCTGAGATACCAGAATAAAATTCCAAAATAGCACATTCTGCAAAAAAAAGTAACAAAACCAAACTTTTAAGGACTATACCTCAATTCCTTTGTATTTTAGTCAGGGTTATGTCTGGGTTACGGGCGTCTTCAGGTCCTAGGGACCATTAAGTGATTATTCCTTCAAGCTGCTACAAAGGCCTGATACAATTCTGCACAAGCTGTTTTCAGAAAACTTGGGAAGTTTATAACATGCAACTAAACTCCCTCCACCTTTTATTTCAACACACACACTTGCAAAATAAATAATTTAGGCTGTCTTCACTTTTTTAATGCTTTTTTATTATTATTAAAGGCAGGGTAAGCAGTTTATGGATGCCTCAACATCTGCAGAGATTTGAAACATCTTCCACTCTCCCAAACATCTCTCAGCCCTCCCCCACTTCACTGGCACAGGTACAAGCGTGAAACGTCTCCCGTCTGTGACTGGCTGGAGTCATTTTTGTCATGTTTTGGCGGGGAGGATGACACAAATCTGTTTGCCTCCAGCTTCTGAAGCCAGGCCTGTCTAGGAGTACCTTTTTTCTTCTTCTTCTTCTGAATCAATGCACTCATCAGAACGGGAGCTAGCAGATGGTGATCAATATTCACTGACAATGACAAAAATGTAATGTGAAAATCACGTGCAGTTGTGTACTGCACCTTTAAGACAAACAAAACTAGAAACCTTTGTTAAAACACATTCAGAGAGACTTTTACATCACATTGTATTTTACTTTAAATTGTTTGGAAAATGAGGATTCCAACTCTCGTAGTTTTACAACTGAATCTGAGTACCTGTCTGAGTCCACCGCAGCTCTCAATGCTTCTTTCTCCCACAAACAAGCCGAAACCTGGACTCTTCATGTGTCCACTGTCCTTTTGTCCATCTGAGATAAGCTGTTGCTGCCCAGAGAACTTGATTCTGTGCAGGGTTGATATATGGCTTCTTTCTTGTGTAATACAGTTGAAGATATATTACTGGATGCAGCTGTGGACTCTATCGTTGTTTTCCAAAGTACTCTGCAGACCATGTGGCCATATTGATCACAGTGATGGGACAGGTTTTCATGCAGTGCTGCCTAAGGGTGTGTAAAACCACATGTGTTCAGCAGCTGTTTTTGTCTGTAGACGCCGACATTTCCTTAGAGTCCCTGTATATGCCCGGAGCATTAGATACTACAGATGCTGACGTTTTGTTGGGAGTTTAACTTTTCTGTAACTAATGTGCTATTCACACTGGACTAAAATTAACCCTGGACCTGCGGTAATTCTGAAATTACACCCCAATACCTGCATTTATAATCATTCGCGTTGGATAAGTGAAGTCTGTATTTTACTATAATTTATAGACATTAATCCCGGAAATGACGTTGAGGCATTTTTATTAAACAATTACCTTTTATTTTACATTAAATTTAAATATTGAGTTAAAAGCATCTGATCAGAAACTCAAGACTTAGATTTCAGAGATGACATGTAAAAACCTTCACGTGACATAAATGGCGTTCAGTCTCTGTTTTAAGTTTCCATGGTAACAGTTAACTTCACGGTAAACGTAACCTCTAAATCCTGCAGGGCACCGGCCCTCGAGGACCGACTTTGGACACCCTGCCCTAAAGGTCAGAGAGGCTTTAAACCTCTCTCTGAACGATAAAAAGTTTCTTCCTGCGTGTTGCAGCCACACGTGTCATCACATCGCTGTCGTTCTTCTGCTGATCTGGACTTACATCAGTCCATAAAAAGCTTAATGTTGATTCATTTTTAATTTCTTTATGTTTATCAGCTAAAAATATCAGATCATTACACAATGTTGGATGGTTATAGGCGGATGTTTCAATATAACACCTCACTTCACAACTGCCAAAATTACAAGACAGAGGCAGAAAAGCAACTAATTCTTTTTTTATTCTGGTCCACAAATCACAGAATTACTGACATGTGCATTCAGATGGGATTAAAAACACATCCTCTGTGATTATCACAAAACACCGCAGGTCCCCAGATCATTTTAATCCCGTGCGAATGGGTCATACAAGATGATTCTGACAACTTTCGGCATAAAATAGTAAACTACAATCTAAGCCTTACTTAACAAGTTTACACTTTTGCTTCTTTTATACTCAAAAATGACTCCCTCCCCTGTTACCACTTAGTATGACAATTGCAGGATCTTCTAAAATGATGTTAGTTTTGTATTCTCTAAACATTTAAGTATGGCTTTGGCTCTTCCTCATTTTTATTTTTATTTTTTAAATTGTGCTGCTAACATCAAGTTCTACATTTGTTTCTTTTTTCTAAATGATAAAACATTTTTTGACTTTGCTTTGCAAAACTATTTCTATCGTCCTGGAGATAGGTGAAACTATTTCTCACCCTGTTAATATGCAACAGGCTCTAATTGGTTAATTTTAATAGATGCACATTATTGTGGTATATTGATCAATTTAAATATGCAAAATCAAACATGTAATTGTTCTACAAAAATGTGCGTGGACATACAAACAGATTTTTTGACTATATCAATAAAAGTCCATCGAAGGCTGTTAGTGGCACAGATGCATCATTCATTACTCTGTGCTGACAGCATGGCCTCGCAGTGTTAAGTCTAAACACTGCTTTGTCTCTGTAGGTGCAAGAAACCTCTGTACGGAAACAAGAAGTGGCAAGTGAAAGCCTCCCATTCGCAGCCTGACATCTCCTCTCCCTGTGCAGACAGGCAGTAAGGTGACCTTGATGATAAAGGCAAAGCATTCAGCTTGAGAAAGAGGGGCTGAGGAGCCAGAACCAGCTCTCCACTGTGGTCTGTCAGACTATTATCAATGCTGCTTTGCTGTTTTTGTTGGCACACCAGGGATGCACGAGGAAGGGGAAGAGACTGACAGAGTAACCATAAGAAAGAAGAATTAAAAAACAGAAGGTGGGGTGGGGGGCTGTCGATGGATGGTGGCAGGAAAGGTGTCTGCAGGAGATGGCAAACATGCTGGATCGAAGGATGCAGTTTGTCCTACTGGCTGCCAGGATGTCAGCTCCACAGTAATGAAGTTAAATGAGGGCACAAGAGTGGGAGAGAGTGTTTGGGAAATAGGTGACCACCAGTGACCAAAAGAAAAGAGAACAACAAAGGGAAAGGTTCACAGGTGATTGACAGAGTGCAGGGGGCACAGTGCTGGCTCAGTCAATCAATAACCCCTTTCCTCCCGGGTCACTCAACAGCCTCATCAGCAGCTCCCATCTCCGACCTGACAGAGGGCTCTTTCCATGTGTCATCCCACTGAAAGGAAATGTCACCTTCCACTGTCGTTTAATGAGTTTCCATAATGATGGGGGAAAATCTGGAAGTAACAAAAGAGACTTTCCTTTTAATTCTTTAATGGAGCGACTCCTGGTTGCTGAGGAGAGCCAGCAAGACTTGGAGATTAAGGCTTTCATTCTTCACATTGTACCTCTCTGACTTTGGCACACATTCACAGTAACAAAGAAGAAGTTCACTTCAAATTCTGCGTTTTTTTGTTTGTTTTTGTTTGTAATCAGAAAAGATTGATAAATGACCTATAGGGAGACAGTATAGAGCCAACACTCTTCCTTGCCATAACATTTAGGTCAGTAGGCAATATTGTTTTTAAAGTTCTATTTTAAGTCACGTGTTATTTTAAGTCTCAGCACCCTCTCTAGTATGTGGGGGTCCAGTGTTGAGTTCTCTGTGAAATCATAGTTACTTGTCAGAAGATGACGGATGCAGCTGCAGATTTTATTTACCTGTTAATATTATAAAATATGTTGGCTGTTTTATAGGCTCCGACAGACCTCCGTGACCCTGTAAAGGATTAAAACAGGTACGAAACTGAAACTGAAATGGACCCCATGATGGTGCTTCTATGCTAAAAGGTGAATGTCAACATAAATATAAAGACATGTTCAAAGTGTTTTTTTATTTCTTATTTATCTCAGATATTATTGCTAAATTTTGGCATTTGTATTCTGCTGCTGCTTCAATATATTTTCTCCATTGTGGGACAAACAAAGGTTTTTATCTTTCTCCTCTTTTTTTTTTAAACATTAGTACATTTTTTAAGTTTTTCTTTTTAATACCAAGGTCTTTGTTTCAAGCAAATACATTGATTGCTAAAAAGTTACTTGCCTTAAGGCTTTTGACTGAAGGCATTTGACAGTTTGAACTTTGCACATCTTGGCACAAAGACGCTGTTTTCTTTGGTTTCACAGAGCAGCGGCTTCATGCTGGTTGGACTCTTCACTTGCAGTTACTGAAGCACTGCGTTCATTCTACGTGAAGAATTTAATGTTTCTATAACTGCATCAAGAAATGTTTAAAAAGTGAGACTCATTTATTATTGAAAATACAGACGTGTCATTAAAATTCACATGAATTCAATAAAAGTTGATGTGTAATTAAATCAAGTTGCAGAAACTGATCCTGTGCTGAACTCATTGTAGACAGATCTTTAATTTTTTTTCAGCAGATGTGCTTTCCCACCACATGCAAGCATGCCATGACTAAAAACAAATAAAATAAGAATTTTTCAGAGTGCCAGAGAGTAATGTCCAAGCAAGTATTTTTAATTACCATCAAACGTAATGAATTCAGCGGACCTGTCAAAGTATCGAGTTCTCTTTTAGCACTCTAATTACATTTTAATTGAGAACAAGGTCCAATTTGCACTAACAATGAGGGAAATGGTTCCCTTCATGCCCTCAAGTGGCACGTAGACAGTGTAAAAGGTTTTGCATGAGAATGACACAACACAGGTGTAGCTACTGTGCATGTAACATGAATGTATCTCCAGAAATGTTCAATAATCATTTCCAGAGACATTTTCCCAAGTCTGACTTCTTTGTTTGTAGCCTTTATTATCCTTAATTTGCCATCCATCCAGCAATGATTAGGAGTCTCACTTCACTTGTTTCATTAACTTTATTGCTAATAATATATTTAATTATTACCTGTTATTGTTAGAAATATTGCAATCTGCTCATGATAGCTCATGTCAAAAATAGTTAATTAAGTAAATGAAAGCTGGAGCCCAGATAAATAAAGAACACAAATTTGCATACCGTAATTGAATGTCACTCTTGGTTGTTCTGCACTTTCCACTGATGGATGGGTAGCATCTACAGCACAGGTTTTAATAGAAACAAAAAAGGCACCACTTTTCAGCGCACTAACACAAGCAAAGCAGACGGTCTCACACACTGTTTATCTCTGTGCATGAATCTATTCAATATGACACCAGCACTTAACATAATGTGAGGACTCTGCACGCAAACAGGGCAAATCCACGTTTAGTCCGCAATCAGACCACAACATGTTGCTTTAATAAGTGCTGAAACATCTAAAAGGCTTATACCACAGCACTAATGTTTGCATTAAACCTTATCAAACACAAATAAAGGAAAACTCCATCCGTGTCCCGACCGTCGGTCACAATGACAGTAAGGCCTATCATTTTTAACGTGTAGTTTATCCTATCTCTGCCTGCTTAGATGGCAGCTCCGAAACCAAAGCTGACACGTTGACATGGACTAATTTAAACTGTCAGGTTTTGACATTTTTCACTACGGAGTTGTTCTGTAATTTTGTTTGCTCTTTGCTTATCCAGGAAAGGTTCCATTGAGACATAAGCACTTTATCTTATTTCCCACTATGCACTCGCTTGACTTCCCTCTGTGATGTTTCTCCCTTTCCCTCTTTGGTATAAAAGCATCGATGACCTGCCGCTAATGCTGTATGTTGTGCTCAGAAAGAAATAGAAAACCAAAGTGTTTGGACTCACAAAATCTTAAAATGAAAGAGAGAGTTAGGAGAATCTCCCGGCCTTTGGCTGCTAATCGTGTCTCCCTGCTTCATGTGGGTGTGAAGTGGACTCTTGTTTGTCATTTTGGCCAATCCTGACAAGACTTCAGGAATAAAGGCCCAGCCACCTTGTGCTAATGAACTACTAACTTATCAGTGAGTCTATTTTAACTGCTTAGTCTGGCCTCTCCCCCAGGACCTGTTTGCCTTGGGAAACCCTACCTGGAGTAATGGCCCCTGGCAACATAGCTCCTAGGATCATTCAGGCACACAAACCCCTCAGGCACAATAAGGTGGCAGTCAGGAGGGCAGCTGGTTAGGATGCCTACTAGACATGAACAACTGGGAGGAGGCCTCAGGTAGACTCAGGGCACGCTGGAAAGATTACATCTCTTCACTTTGGCATACATCTCAGAAGGGCTGAGGAGGTGGGCTGGGGAGCAGAAGATCTGGGCTTGTCTGCTCGAAGGCAGCAGCCAAGAGCTCAGATAAATGGAAGTTAAAGGATGGATGGATGGATGGATGGATGGATGGATGGATGGATGGATGGATGGATGGATGGATGGATGGATGGATGGATGGATGGATGGATGGATGGATGGATGGATGGATGGATGCTGCTGATGTTGTTCAGCATCAGTTTTATGCTGCTAGTGTGTCTCAGGTAAATAAACGTATGAACAAGAAATCACCAGCAGTCAAACATGGAATGTCTCCTTCTTAAAAGTGATGCATGTTTAAAAAACCTAAATAAGATCGGTATGAAATATTTACATACATAATGCTGTCATTTTCACAGAAAGGCAATAATAATTTCATACAAAACAGCAACAACCCTCAGAGGAAAAAGTGCTAAACATTTATATTGTTGGTCACACTAAAGTGGCAAAAATACAGCTCCACTTCTTATAGAATCTCGTAGTGCAGCTTAAACATGATACACGCCACAATTTTTCATCCAAACTGCCCATAACGGCAAAACTAAATACTGACATTCTGATATGAGAAAAGAATGACTAAACTTGGAGAAGTTGTAGGGTTGTAAGAAACGGAAATGAGCTTTAAAATGGGAAATTATGCTTTCATTATGCGCCATTTCTACTGAAATTAAGTTGGCTCTGACCGTGAATACCAAGAATCGGCATGTGTGAGCAGAAGAAAAGAACGTGTATTTCTCTTCTTCCTGTTACAGTACTTTTTTCAGACCATCAGTATCACCCGAGAAGATCATCGCCTGTATGGCACCAGCTCCCTCAAAACTCCAGCTGCCTGGCCTGTAGACAGATTTAAGAGACAAAGGATGTGGGGATGGCTGCAAGAAGAAGAAAAAAAAGAGTTCTTTGCTTGCACCTAATGAGGATAAGAAAAAAATAGAACTTCCTTACTTTTCATTCTTAACTACTTGGGATGCCTGGGCAGGGGTGATAAAGACATTGAAAAAAGTGGAGTTCATTTAATGCAGCTGGATGCAATAGAGAGGCTTACAGAAATAAAAAGGTTTAAAGGTTCCATCGCCTGCACAGTTTGACAAATGTGCAGGGACGAGCTTTTGCAGCTGATGTTGATCACAGAAAAACTGACTTTACCCAGTTCATTTGGCTCTGACATCCCCATTTATTTAACAATGCAATCTGTGTGGTCCCTGTGTGAAAAGCACATGATATTGTAAATTAAGAGCCACCTCTGCAGTGCATATCTATCCATTAATGTGACTGCCCGCAGTTCAAACCTGTTACCAGACTGTTCATTCAGATATGAGGTCCATAGATTCAGCTCATGCAAATGGGAAGCAGTGCATTTATGAAATAGGCTTCTGTGACAAGTGGCCACATGAGAGCAGGTACCATACCCATCAGTCAATGAACTCCCCCCAGATTCCAAAAGCACACAGAGTAATGGATGTTTCAGCAGCAAAACTGCATCTTCAAGGACTTCCTTTGCAGTGCTTCTGCATTTTTGGTTTGATTTTTGTTGGATATACAACAACACTGACAAAATGACATGTTGTTGATCTGAGGTGGAAGATCATTGTAATTGTAAACCTGGTTAGTATTAGATGTTCTTTATATATATATACATATATATATATATATATATATATATATATATATATATATATATATATATAAATCATTACATCATCTTAAACAGCACATTGTATTTAAAACTGCCTCTAAGTCTTAAAATTAAATTACCTTTTAATTTTCCCCCATTCAGGATAGGTATTACATACATTGTACACATTTTGTTTTATTTCAACAACAGATTGCTTCTCAAAAAGTGTGCATGTGCATCTTGCTTTATCTCAGAAGACAATTTTCTAAAATAAGAAAAATCTTGATTTGCTTAGATTGACTGGATTTAGACAAAAGCAATCAATCGCTGGCTACCAGGTTAAAGATATGAAATAATGGCAAAAATAAAGGCATTAAACCCTTTTGATCAGTTTTACTTTTTCAAAATAAACCAATAACTGAACTGTCCTTCTAACATTGTATTTAGTCTAACTACAAACTTTAAACGCTTTTTGATATCCCACAGTCCATAAACATGCATACTAAGTTGGTTGATGATTCTAAATCGCCCGTAGGTGTGAACGTGAGCGTGATTGGTTGTCTGTATTTGTATGTGGTCCTGTGATGGACTGGCGACCTGTCCAGGTGGACCTGCCTCTCGCCTGTAATGAGTCGGGATGGGCTCCGGCAGACCCCTGTGACCCTGCAAAGGATTAAAACGGATATAGAAACTGGATGGATGGATGTAAGCAGTCACTTTATTGCTCCACTTAGGCTACATAGACATGGGTTTAAAGTGTGTGTGCAAAATATCTTCTGCAGCGATATTACCTAGCAGCTCATTTCAGTCCCCCTCCCCTCGTCGTCACCCCTAACATTTTCCTGGTAAACACTTTGCAGAGTAAGATACAGGTGCTGCTCTGTCACTTCCAATTAGGTGCCAGTTATCCAAATGTAGAGCTCTGCTAAACAAGTGTCAGGACATCATTAGCAATGGGTCAAACTGCATTATGCTCAGACACTCCGATCGTTACGTTCAAACAGGCCGGCTTGTTCAAGGCACACGGAAAACACGTCAGTGCCAAATAAATGAGACTTCATTCAAACATGCAATCCATACCAAGAAGATCCCCTCTAAATAATTATACATTAAGCCTTATTTTCTCCAGAGGTAACAGCTTTAATGTCTGGCTTTAGGTGAAGCACTTGAAACAAACATGCTGCCTGGTGAAACTGCAGAACTTTTATGTGCTGCCAAACCTGCAGTATAGAACAACTTTTTATAAGCTTCACGCCTTCCAAATAGTAACCAAAAACTTATACACTACCTCAATATTTTCTGAGTGAGCATTCTTACTTTCTTTAAAAAGTAACAATAGTCATGTTTTTTCATGTAGTACACCGTTTTTATGCATCCTAGTTACCATCAGCTGGTGTTTACATCTTTTTACGTCTGTCTAATATCTGCTTACAAATAATGTATGTTAATACATTGTGTATTTTTTTCATGTGCGTGTTTTTTTCCCGCTGCTGTTATCAGAGAGCTCAATTAGTGACTAATCTAACTGATTTTACAAAGGCTTACACATTTAACACTGTCTGATTAAAATCACTTTTGACAACGCCTGTGTTTTAATAGCAGTAGTATTTTCTTTTTTTCTGGAGCTAGTTTCTAGATAAAATACCAAGATATGTGCAGCTCAACAACAAACCTCCAGCTACATAGCCTACGGTTGGTGTCAGAGGCAATTCCAATCAGATTTGCACAGATATGCATGAGTCTGAAAAGTCTGCTCATTAAAATGTGATTTCAAATGGCCTTCTGTGTCATTTTCTATGTGACAGAAATACCAGATCTACCAAAATGAAGTCACAGAGGATGTCTTCATTAGCTAGGCTTAGCTCTCCAGGGCTAACCGGCCTCGACCATACAGCTGCCACAGCTGTATGGTCGAGTGTGAGATGTGGCGTCTCATTTGCCATGAGGTCCATGCAGCTCACTGTGGGGATTGGCTCTCATGTCACAGCACATATATCTCATGCTGATAATCCATTAACATTAATATTTCAAATATTAAATTTCATATATGACTCACGCTGTCACCACAGAAACCCATGAAGTGTAGAGACTCTTATTTCTCCCTACTTGGATGCCAATGCAGAATTTTTACTCAGTAAATCTACCTTTGGAAAGTCTGTTTATGTCCCTTTTTAAATGGTGCCACATTTGTAAGGAACGTGCATTTGTGGGAGGACGGCACCCCGAGAAGATTGTCTCGTCACCCTGTCAGCATTTAGGGACTGCAGGCTGTCTTTTACAGATTTCCAGGCAAGGTTTGCAGGATTATATGGCCAACACTTATTTACTCTCTGTTTGGTGGATTGAAAATAATTATAATCAGACCCCTGATTGGCAGATCTGGATAGCAGCTGTGCTATAGAGCCGCTTCAACTGGTTATTCTACAAAACCAAGTTGCTGCATTGTATGGAGTGAGCCCTAGTACCATATCCAAACTAAAGGCCAAGGATTTTATGGCAGATGGCTCTCTGCCCAGACAAACCAAAGCAGACTGCACACAGCCAATCTCCGGTCTCATAGGGTTAGGGTTAGGGTTAGGGTTAGGGTTAGGGTTAGCCAGGAGACCTGTCCTAACTGCCTGAGACCATCAGGCCTGTGTGCGCTGATTTTGGCAACACGAGCACTGGACCCTGAAGATGTGGAGGAACAGTATATTCAGCGACGAGTCCAGATTCTTTCTGATGGCAGTTGGATCATAGGGTCAAAGTGTCCAGAAGATGCAGAGAACACTATGCTGTTTGCTGCACTAACAACATCTCCTCAGCATCTCAACACCATCTCCCTCACTGGAAAAACAAGGCTCATCATCATTGGAAGCATCTCAATGCAGAGATATCTAGATGAGATTCTGCAACCAGTGACAATCCCATATCTCCACAGACTGGGGCTGATTTCCATCCTCCAAGATGGCAAAGCTCTCTCTCTTTTTTTTTCAATTCAATTGTATTTGATTTATAAAGCGTCTATTACAACACAAGGTGTTTCTAGGATCTTTCCAGAGACCAGAACATGACCCTGAACAATTATTACATAAACAACGGCAGGTAAAAAACTCCCCTGATGAGAGATAAACCTTAAACCAAACAGTGGCAAGAAAAACTCCCCTTGAAGAGGGAAGAAACCTGGATCAGGACCTGGATCATGAGGGGGGACCCTCCTGCTGAAGACCAGCCTGGTAGAACAGGAAGTAGAGAGAATAGAGACATAGAGACACCGTCATAGGTACAAAAGACAAGATACTTAAGACTTCCATGTGTATATACTGATACCAAATAGGTACTTCCATCACTATGGAACCAACTTCCCAATTGGAAGTTGGTTCCATAGTGATGGTTCCTGATAGCAGAAGACCCGTCCTCCTGTCCGTCTCCCGTTCCCTTCTTCTCTGGTTCATGAACAAAACCCCAAGACACTTGAACATCTATCTCACACATATCCAATAAATGTTGTTTATAAAAGATCATATAAACAACTCTTTAAAGGAACTGAATCGAAACTGGCCTACAAGCATGCAGTGTTAATGCAGCCTAATTAAACACAGCAGCCTTTTTAAAAAAAAAAAAAAAATGAAAAGCAGAAATTTTGATCTTAAACTGGTCAGACTGTAGATTTAAAACTTTTGCCCATTTTTGCACAATTTAATTTTGCTCTTAGTCATTTGAGTAAGTTAAATATTCTTCATTTATTGTTTTTTTCTGTTTCAGAAGCAAATCAGAAACAGAGTAAAACTGTGGAGGTCACCTCAATGCGTCCAATTACAGATAATCAGACCGAGCACAAAGACAACAAAGGGGAGGTGGTTCTGGTGATGTTCTTCTTCCCTGAGCCATGCAGTAAGAGTCTGAAGAAATGCTGACATAAACAGAAAAGCTTTGATGTGGAAAGAAATCTCCAAAAACCTGGTCTCAAAATAGTGTATTTAAGAAGTGGTAGAAACATTTATGGGTGTGATTTGTGTCTTGTCTCTGGTGCTGCCCCCTTAACCTCGGCACGGAGAACAGCAGATACTTTGTCCTAACTTTTATGCAAAAATTATAAACAAACTTTCTGAGAATGAGGAGACAAACGCGGGAACCAGTGACGCAGTCCATTAGCGCTGGTACTCCACATGCAATCGTCTCTGTGGTGAGGTCATCGGGGTATCTCGTAATTCATCTCGTAATTCATCTCGTAATTCATCACAGACTCACTTTCAAGAATTTTACAGCTGCTGTTGCTGCACTTAAACCACCTCCATCCCACCTTGTTGCAGCATTTCATCATTCACAGTCACAAGAAACACAAAATGGATTCATAACTTAGTTTCTGTTTCCCCTTGTCCCGTTTTATTTCTCAATAACAAAAATGCAGTTTTTCCTCCTTTATTGGGTTATTCTGTTTGTGGTTTTGAAACAGAAAAGTATCTGTTTATTTATTTGGTACTGGAACATCAAACATAAAGAATGAAGGATACATAGATTGTCCTTCGTTTGGACTGTCATCTTGCTGACTTTTCAGTGACTTTAGTTAGATTACAGTTACTTTACAACCAGGCACAAACCTGATGACATGCAATAATCTCAAAGCAGAGATAAGTCACACTATTTATTGGTAACCATCGTTTGATATTAAGTGATGCGATGTTTTGCCTTTAGGCTCTTTTCATTAACCTTCAGCCCTTTTTAAAACATATCCATTAATGATCAAAGTCCCTCAGTGCAACTTCCTGTAACAAATCTATTAGTGCACCAGCTGGCATATTTCTGCAGGCGTGCCCTGAGCTAAATGGTTTTCAAAGCGACCACTTATTGTTAAAGTAGTAAACATTTGAATGACGATGACCTATTTAGGGAAAAACCAACCAACCTATAAACCCCCAAAGGGCTCTATAGCTCCCTATCAAATCATCTTTGAGCATAAAGCTGCTATTACATGAAATCCTTGTAGCCTCCAGTTGTGCTTTGTGGGGTTTTAGAGAAGCGGCTATGCTCCTTTTCTGTGGACTACAGTGGTGCATTTTTGGCAGCATCTCAGGTGTTTTGATTGTGTACATAAATTTAAAAAATTTGTGGGAAAATGTAAAGCACTCATGAGATAGGTTGGAGTAGTTTATAACTGCTGTGTCCCTCGTCTGTCCACCTGCACAGAAAATAAATAAATAAACTGAGCAGAGTACAGCGAAACCCAGCAGGATGTTTTGAAATGGATTAATGCTCCCACTGCTTGAGGTTAACAGCCTGTCGCTGGGTTTCCTTATCAGATGGCCAAGAAAAATGGCACAAACACCTCTGCTCCCAGAACAATCTGCCCGAGTATTGCTGGACACAGCACTGAGAATGAAATAAAATCATTATCCAACAATGTCTGCAGCAATTTTATACCCATTTGTCTTCTGCATCTTACACAGCATAAAGAGCAACTTAAATTGAACCGTTTTGAAACACAGCTATTCTTGGTGAAAGACTATTTCAAAACACAAAAACAAGTTCACTAACTCTGAAATACTCTGTGAGTGAAATGTTGTAAATGTAGACGGTACATGATAGGAACAGTAGATGTCATTCAAGCACAGTTACTGTCTCAGCCAGGGATACGTCCAAATCAATATCAACATGTATTTTTTGCAGTAATTTTCTAATAATGCAATAAATCTGACTCAAATAGAAAAAATCACATATAAGAATTTTTGCAAGGAGACATGAGTACGAACACCAGTTACAGAAAGCGTAGCCCAGCAGCTGATTCATGCCTTCTATGCTTTCCACAGAAAGAGGGATGAAGAGGAGGGACATCCTGTTTACCCGGATTATCGACCGTCTGACTTTGGTGCAAGGACAGACCTGCTGTTTGAGCTGCTTTGTTTTTGCTTCATTTTACCGTACCCATGTTGACTTGACCTTCAAGTCCCACTGCAGCTGGGTTCATTTCTTATTGCTGCTCATTTATTGTGTTAATCCATCGCTAGTTTAAACCCACGTCGCTTGGTTGCACTGATGTGTTTCCTCCTTGTCCTCCCGTCTTCACTCTCTTGAATTGTTGTCCAATATCCTGTTTATCTTTCTTGTAGCAGCTGTCATATACTGCAAAAACTGGTAGATCACTGATATCATCAATTAATAATCCACTTATTGTTTTGTTTTCTATCAGGTTTGTAAATATCGTGTCTATTAACGTGGCGCTGTGAGAAGTCATTCTACTAGTTCTGGTCATTTAAGGATTCAGGCTCAGACTGTGCATGTATGGATAAACTCTGTTGTTGGTTTGTGATTATTTGGATTAAGCAGATCAATGTTAAAATCCCCACAGATGGAGAAGACTTCTGAGCTGAAGCTGCATATGTTTAGTTAAGTTAGACGCTGGTGTTCTATAGATGCAGCTTATGATTACATTCTTTTTCTTTTCCATATCCATTTCTACTGTTATACATTCAAATATATCCTTTTTTCCACCTCTATACTCCAGGTTTTTGTCCACATATACAGCCGCCCCTCCACCAGTCGTCCCCTCTCTGCTGATGTAGTTGAATTCACGTCCATCCAGTTCTGAATCAGCTCCCTTCTCAGCGCTGATCCACGTTTCAGAGATGCAATAACACTGAACGGTTGTTTAAACTGCCTCACGTAGTGCTTGATTTTGTTAAGTCTGCACACGTGTTTCTGCCGTTGAAATGCATAATAGAGAGGTTGTTGTCAGACTGAACTGTCCTGTCGTACTGATCCTCTGAGTAATAGCAGCAGTAGTTGATGATGTCATAGTAGAAGTTATCGTCACCCTCCATGTCCTGATGTTTGTACTCTGTAATTAATTGTTTTCAGCTCTATTTTATCACAATTCACAGTCGTAAAAGGTGATCTTTTGTCAACAGATGATGATGAATAACTGCTAGTTCTGAGTCTCGACCTGATGGTGAAGAGTTCTTACAGTCTGTTTTACCTTCAGTCCCGTTGGTGCTCAGTTAAATCTCTCCAACTCCTCCATGTCTCTGATGACCAGGACCTTCACCTCCTCCGGTGTTCTGGTCAGCTTGATGAAGATCTTACAACTTGGGGTCCACGTAGCCTGGATCCTCCCTTGCTTCTTCAGGGAGTGGACTTTCCTGGCGATGTTGGTCAGATGTTTGTTGATGTAGACGTCCGATCCTCTCAGCTTCTTTCCTTGTTTTAGCAGCTCTGTTTTGTATTTATTGCTGACAAACCTCGTAATTATGTGTTGTCGTTGCTGCTCCTCCTGGATAGCAGGTGAAAGGCTTCGACGGGGTTCTGGTCCACCTCTATTCCCTTGGATTGGAGAAAAGAAGCCACCTGTTGCTCAACGGACCCTGACAGTTTCTCATCTGGTTTGACATACAGGCCGGCGATGATCACGTTGTTTTTCCGCTGTACTGCTCCAAGCCTGACACTCAGTTATCCAGGAAAGTTATTCACCTGTCCTTTTCGGCGTTCTGGAGTTTCAGTGATCTAACCTCCTCAACCACGTCCAGGATCGTTGACAGCAGAAACCTCTTCTGACGGGAATTCCAGTGACTTTTTAATATCCTCCAAATCCTCCATCACCTGGCTGTTTTTTGGTCCCACCCTGAACGCGTCTTTTATTTAATAAAAATATCTAACTGACAGCGCATAAAGGCCTACAGATTGACAATGCCAAACAAACTTTACAACTTAGATTCTCACTCCACTTCTCGTTCTTTGCTTTAGTTATTATTAAGTGTCCTAAGATACTTATTAGAAACTGTCTTAATACCTTTTATTAATTAAGGCTCACTTAGGTACCAAAGGAAATTATTAATAACCTTTAATAACTGAACAAGCATCTTTAAAGCCATACTCCTTTTACAGAATTAAGTAATACAAAAAAATTCGTCATGCAAGACTGATACGAGCCTCCTTTCCTGACTGAAGCCCATCAAACGTACACTTTATTTAAGAGTCTCATCCATACTGTGCACACATTGTCCAACCAGAGTCAGGACAAGTGAGGCATTGAAAGATGACGTCCAGCTAAATTGAAAAGGTCACATGGGAGTGCACAGAGGTGGGATGCTGTAAAGGTTACCACCATTGAGTTCCATTAAATATTAAAGGCATCAGAGCTCCTGACAGGACCCCCTGGCACCCAAACAAGCCTAATCGGCAAAGAGGGTGTTTCAAGAAAATGTGAATTGTGATGCATTGCTTGTTTGATGCTCTGTCCTACAGTGATCTTTCCTGTTAGATTTGCACTTTGCATAGTTTTATCTGTGCAGCTTTTGCAAAGCTGCAGCAGTCTGAGCAGCAGGAAATGTTCTCAGACGGTGCATTCTTGGATTTCTCCTAAAAGGTCACAGGAAGGTGGACTGACTTCTTGTTTTTACCAGTTTTTTTTCTCCTTTTATTAACTTATTGATCCCATTTTGTCAACAAACGGATCATTAAGGTTGCAGCCGGGTGTGCTGTGTCTGCTTTCCTGCCTCATTAACTATGTAGTCGGTCCAGAGACATTATGGCTGGTAAATTTAGCCAAAACTAATATTAAACTGGAGTACAACCATAAACAGGCACCATTTTATTCTCCCTGTAATGGAGTGTAGGCATTGCTCCAGAAAGAAATAATCTGAAACGGTAAAACTGTTTCCCTGATTCATTCCAAAAATGGATATTTTACTTTAGAGTGGAGAAAAAGAAAACACTGTAATAAAAAAAATAAAAAAAAGGATTTCTATTATTCCTGTCATATCACAAAGTAGAGCAGTAATTTTTCTCTTCAGTTTCCTTTTACTTATTCTGACCTGGGATACATTTCTCTACACATAATTACAATAAAGAGTTCTGAAAAGAGGTTTTTTAAGTTCATTTGTGTTTTATTTGTACAACTTTATGAAACTCTATTAGAATCAGAACTGACGTATATGGTGTTTTGGTCTTGCTCAGTATTTATAACTTATCTGAATTAAAATGATCATCTGTTAATGTAAGGATTCAGGTGAAAAGAAAGAAACATATAAAATAACATTTGCCCAATGCAGTAAAAACCACAATATATAAGTCCCCATTTAATTATTTATAAAACAGCACGTTTAGATCCAATGCATTTAAACTAGTGACATACTCACTATTGTTACAAGCTTCGTCTTTATTTTCTGCACTCAATGTTATTTCTATTGTTATATAAATACAGCCTCTGTTGCATCACCACTGAGATGTGCTCACAACTAGGGAACGGAAAAGCAGCGCTCGTGGTTTGTCTGGCAGAGCCGACATCATGACAAAGATAGTTAACCTATAAAAGGGATGGACGGAAATCGTTCTGAGGAATTATTAGGAGTTAGCAGAGAGCAGGAGAAAACTGTGGACCCAAGCCTCTCAGAAGGATGGACTGGGATCCTGAATTTAGGCAGGTTTTTATAGACACGTAATGTCTTTAAATGCAAAATTCAGATTTAAAAAAATAATAATACTTAGCTTCTTGTAACTACAGAAATATCATAGTTATATGCATATTGTCCTTGTATGTATTGGGCTTCGTAACAACATACGCTGCTTGTGCATACTGAGTCCTGTAGATACGTTTTCTATTTGTTGTTAAAGTTATTGATATCATTGACTGTATCTTATGGCGTTTTATGACTGAGTTGCGCAACAAAAAGAAATCACAAATCATAAAAGTGTACTTCATTGAAGACGTTCACCATGTTCATTATGTCCTGGCAACCGTAGTTTGTCCCCACATGCATGCACGTCCAGTAATACTTGTAACCTAGAATTCAGAATAATAACAGGATCGGGAAAATCAGGTGTTGTGTTTGTACATTGCATTAAAAACAGAAAAAGATCAACTTTCTAGAGCAGTAAAGAAACGCTTTTGCTATATCAAAGTGGAGCCAAGTGGAGGGTAGTTTTAAAGAAGAGGTTCCAACATATAGCCATGAATGAGATTGTTTGTTTATAGCCAAAATGAACCCTAAATGTGTCCATATATGAAGGGAGTTCACAGCGCAGTTGTTTGGTCCTCTACTGAGTGGAAGAGGAGAACAGAGCAGTGAGACAAGGTCAACCCACCTGCATGCCAGAAGTGCCGTTTCAGTCAGGCCCATTTCCCTCTCTAAAAGACATCCAGAATAGGACATTATAAATATCGGCAACCCAGTAATAACATATGAAATGTGGTCATGCAAGACCACTGCCAATCATATAATAATCAATAAAAAATGAGCTGCGGATGCATAGGATTTTCTTGTTCCAAATATATATTGAAATGTGTTTGTCCAGTTTTTTAATGTAAAACATCAGTTTCGTTTTAATTTAAAGGAGTATTGGGTTATTTGTAGGATATGTTGTCCAACTCTGGTGGTCCCCCCTCCGTACCACTGATGCCTTTATGGCACCGTGTTACATCAGCAAGAATAAAGATTGCTCACTGAGCCATAGTGGATATGATAGGTGAGGTGAGGAAGAGCGTCGAGAAATGAATGATAGAAGAGGAAGCGAGACAGTGGCAATAAATAAATCTTTGTCTTGAAAAAACAGTGACCAGTTACAAAAGAGGTGCAACCCTGGCTGAAAGGGATGGAGTAGGTGGAGCCTAAGCAGAGATGTTCTGACCTCCCTCTCCCTGACCACCTTCTCCAACAATTCTGGAGGAAAACTGGGGCATTCCCATTCCAGCTCATAGAAATAATTTCTCCAGGGAGTCTTGGGTTTCCTTGGGGCATCCTTCTGGTTGGACACCCTGAAAACCCTCCTGATAGACGTGTCTGTGGGGCATCGTCATCAAATGCACAAGCCACCTCAGCTCCCGTCAATCTCCCGTTCCATCATTATATACCAGCTATCAAAAAAGACATTTTTCAACAGCTATAACCTCACACCACATAGCCATGATGTAAAATGTAAAATCCCCATCTACCTTGTCTTAAAAAAACCAGGTGGGTTTCAGGAGTCCTGTGAACATACACAGTTTTCAGCTGCTTTGATCCAGCATTAAATAATATATTGTGGTCAGGCAGTCAAGTCTTTTTTGTGTTTTTAGGGGGACCACAAAGGCCTTTGGATGCATGGCTGCTGTACTGCGGCTCCCTATGCACGGCGGGGAAGCTGGCTTCCCTGCCCACGGCTCCTCGCTCCGGTTTACTGCTTGTCATACTTTCTGCTGCAGCTTGGCAACTGAGACGGTGGTTCAGGCAGCCACACTGGGAGACTTGGAGTGGAGAAACTCCGCAGTTCATTTCCATGCGAGGAAAATGAACCGCGAAAAATAACCACAAGGAATCGCTTTATGTAATGTCTTATGTCTGAGTCTGCGTTCTCAATTTATGAAGCTGTAAACAGTATGCACATATTTTATCACTGCAAGGCAAGAACGTGCGGCGTGTGTGTGTGTGTGTGTGGGGGGGGGGGGGGGGTTAGTGTGCGTGTGGTGGAGAGGGGAGGCGAGGAAGGATTTGTAATATCTTCATAATATTAGAGTGTGAATAATGCATATAATCTACCTTTCAGTGTGAAATAAGATGAGGAAATTTAAAAAAAAAAAAAAGCTCCAAATTAAAATTGATGACAAGAATCAGAAAAAGAGAAACATCCGGGTTAGTAGTCTCTGTGCAGTTCAACAAAGCCGTTTGGATGCGGTTAAACATGCCATGAAGGCTGACAGTTTTGCAGACTGTCTAGGACCGCTGCATTTCTTTACCCTTCCAGACTGCACCTGAGACTGGCCCTGTTCTGGTCGGACCACAACAAGGACTTTTGAGTCGGAACAGAATATCTGTTTGCTGCAAAACAGCCATCGATATTAGCACTGGGGATAATCAAGCTATATCATTATAAATAAGTGTTTTAAGCCTCTGGAAAGACTCAAACATCAGTCCACTAAAGTGATGATGTGGATACGTTTCCAACAGACAAACTGAGGATATTTTATCTTTATATACGTGTACAAAAAGTGTGTTGGAAAAACAAATTGTACAGGCATCTCCTTCGAATCCCTGCTAGGTCAACTACTGAATGTCGCGCAAAAAGCTGTGAGAAGATGCAAAAGGAGGAGAGTTCGTGCCACCTGCCAAAAAATACAGAGGCTTTTTTTTGTATTTCTAATGTAGTTTTGTTAAGACTGAGGTTAATAAAAGTGTCTTTTTTTCTTCGCTCCCCAAAACAAAAGCTGTTGTTCCACAGTTGAAGGTTCTTTTAATCAAATCCCGACTTAGGCTTTTCTGTGTGGAGCTTGCAAGCTCTTCCCATGCTTTTGTGGGTTCTCTATGGGTTCTCCAGCTTCCTAAGTGTGGATGGATAGAAAGAAATAGAGACACACTTTCCTTTCATTTACACATAAAACTACCTGTCCAGTGAATTGAGGTACTCCTCTCCTTTACACTCTGCACTGCAAATCAATTAAAACTGAATCAAATATCTCTTCAGTTTTCCCACAGTGGCCTTGATATACAGTACAAAGGTAAAATAAAATCAACTAATTCAATCAAATAGCAGGTGAGTATTACAGCTCGATGTAGCAGTGTAGCTGCCACATGGAGGAACAAGTGAGAGCATGAGGTGCTTTTGTTGTCTGCGTGCATGCATTTACTTTGTATTATATTTTGTATCATATTCATAGTGTTCGTTCAGCCTGTGCTGAAGATCAGTTTGTGAGCGGGCTCTGCAGAAGTCTGAGAAGACAGCATTGACGTATTGATGTATGAGTTAAGGCGAGGCTGCACCATGGGAAAATGAAAACAGTGTCCTGTTTACATGTGAATCAATAGTGTTACAAATCTAAATGGTGCGAGGCATCCAGGTCACCCTGGGGAGGAAGAATCCTGGATGAGGCTGCGCAAAGTAGGAGAGAGGAGCAGAGGATGTTTGTGAGCATGTGGTGTTTTATAGTCATAAATAGAAACGCTGCAAAGAGAAAGAATACTGTGCTCTTTGCCCTACAAAGCTAAGAGATGAGATACAAGATAACAAAAACATTAAAGAACACAGCCTCCCCTCGCAGTGGGAGGAGAGGTACATTATTGCAATATATACAGGCTTGTGAAAGGGCTTTCTGAGAATAAAAGCCACTGTTTTATCTCTGACTTTCATTAGCAGTATCAGCTTCTCTAATTAAGTGTCAAAGACATCAACATCCTCTACACGTCTCCGAAAACGGTTCAATACGTCTAAGAAGTTACAATGACTTTTCCGTTTGCTGTAACACAAGGAGGGAAAAAAAGAGTTGTTTTTTTCTATTTAGTTAAGGAATAATCAGGTGAACTTGCTGTCGTGGTGTTGCTGTTTTGTGTTTTTCTTTTCTCCTGTTTCTCCATTCACACTGGTATTTTCATCCAGGAGCCTGGACAACTACAAGTTCCTGTTGCTGGCCAGTAAAGAGTCAGAGTCAGAGTCAAGTTTATTGTCAATTCTACCACATGTGAGATACATACAGAGAATCGAAATTGCGTTACCCTCAAACCCTCGGTGCTACACAATAAATACATTTTAAACACAAAGTGCAGGTTAAAAAGAGACAAGAAACAAGTTGTGACATGACAACAACAGTTTTTCGGTTTGTTTAAAGTGACATGGTGCAAAGCAAGCGGTCCAGTTCTGCCAAAATACAGATACTGAGATCAGAGTGAGTGAGGGGGGGGCAAGGCGGGAAACGGTGGAAGAGAAGGGAGAGTGTTCAGCGTCCTGACAGCCTGGTGGACGAAGCTGTCCTTCAGTCGGCTGGTTCTGGCTCGGAGGGTCCGCAGCCTCCTCCCTGATGGCAGCAGACTGAAGAGGCTGTGTGACGGGTGGGTGGGGTCTCTCACAATGCTGAGGGCTTTGGAGTCAGACGGCTGCTGTAAATGTCCTGAAGTGAGGGGAGAGAGACACCAACGATCTTCTCAGCTGCTCTCACGACGCGTTGGAGAGATTTGCGGCAGGTTGCGGTGCAGGATCCGTACCACATGGTGATGCAGCTGGTCAGGATGCGGTGCAGATCCGTACCACACGGTGATGCAGCTGGTCAGGATGCTCTCGATGGTGCCTCTGTAGAAGGTGTACCTGATGGGGGCCGGGGCTCTGGCTCTTCGCAGTTTGCGGAGGAAGTAGAGGCGCTGCTGTGCCTTCTTGGCGAGTGATGCGGTGTTAACAGTCCAGGAGAGGTCGTCTGAGATGTGGACACCCAGGAACTTGGTGCTGCTCACCTTCTCCACAGCAGCACCGTTGATGGTCAGAGGAGCATGCTGGGGGTGTTGTCTCCTGAAGTCAACAACAATCTCCTTGGTCTTCTCCACGTTCAGGGAGAGATTGTTGTCGCTGCACCACTCAGCCAGGCGGCTCACTTCGCTCCTGTAGTTTGACTCATCGTTGTTGTTGATGAGACCCACCACAGTCGTGTCGTCCGCAAACTTTACGAAGAGGTTGGAGCTGTGAATCGGTGTGCAGTCGTGGGTCAGCAGGGTGAAGAGGAGGGGGCTCAGCACACATCCCTGGGGGGCCCCTGTGCTCAGTGTGATGGTGCTGGATGTGTTGCTGCCGACCCGTACTGCCTGTGGTCTCCCAGTCAGGAAGTCCAACAGCCAGTTGCACAGCGAGGTGTTGATCCCCAGCTGGTCCAGTTTGCAAACGAGCTGCTGGGGGATGATGGTGTTGAATGCTGAACTGAAGTCGATGAAAAGCATTCTTACATAAGCGTTTCTGGTGTCCATATGTGTGAGGGCTGTGTGGAGGGCAGTGGAGATGGCGTCGTCAGTGGACCGGTTGGAGCGATATGCGAACTGGTAGGGGTCCAGAGAGGGGGGGAGAGCAGCCTTGATGTGATGCATGACTAGCCGTTCAAAGCACTTCATGATGATGGGAGTCAGTGCGACTGGACGGTAGTCGTTGGAGCAGGAGGGAGATGACCGTTTTGGGACCGGACGGATGTTGGTGGCTTTGAAGCACGTGGGAACCACCGCCTGACTCAGTGACATGTTAAAGATGTCTGTGAAGACATCCGTGAGTTCTCCTGCACAGTCTCTCAGTACACGACCAGGTATGTTGTCAGGACCCGGAGCTTTGCGGGCGTTGATCCTGCTGAGGGATCTCCTCACAATGTCCGGTGACAGCGTCAGCACCTGGTCGCCGGGAGGGGGTGGTGCTTTCTGTCCGGCGATGGTGTTGTGTGCCTCGAAGCGGGCGAAGAATGTGTTCAGCTCATTCAGCAGAGATGTGCTGCTCTCACAGGTCTGCGGTGGGGGCTTGTAGTCCGTAATGGTCTGAATCCCTCGCCACAGGCTCCGTGTGTCCCTGCTGTTGCTGAAACGGCGGGCTATCCTCCTGGAGTACCGTCTCTTGGCCTCCCTGATGCCATGGGACAGGTTGGTCGTAGCTGTCTTTAGACCCGCTTTGTCTCCAGCTCTGAAGGCAGCGTTCCGAGCCCTCAGGAGTCTGTGGACTTCCTTTGTCATCCACGGCTTCTGTTTGGCTCTGACTTTGATGGTTCTGGAGTCTGTTACATCATCGATGCACTTGGCGATGTAGGCGGTAACAGACTCTGTGTACTCCTGGAGGTCTGTGGTGTTGTTGATGGTGGCAGCTTCTCTGAACATGCTCCAGTCTGTGGTGTTGAAGCAGTCTCGAAGTGCCTCTGTGGACCCCTCTGGCCACACCCGGACCTGCTTCCAGACTGGTCTGACAACTTTAACCAGTGGCCTGTATGCTGATAATTAATATGATATTAAAGATAATAATCTGGAAACCTGGGGTTCGTGTGACTTGTTTGGGTTCATTTTTCCATGTTAAAATGTTCTTTCTGTGCGGTTTAAATAGTCTAACAAGCATAAGGAATCCTGGATGCTCCAGTTGGCTCATATTCCCTGTTCCTTCAGCTGTTGGACATGAAGGTAATTAATCAGTGTCAAAACAGACTCCACTCAAGTTTAAGCTTCAGTCGTTGTCTACCTATTTGTTATGAATTTGACATTTCCTTTTTTTCCAGATGCTCCAAGTAATGCAGTCCTTATCAGCACATTCAAAAGTAATTTTTTTACAAACCGATTTTCCAAATCTTCTCATCCTCCCATCCATGCATCCATCCATCCCTGATTCTTCATTAGTTTCATTCATAGACGCGAGGACAGACAGTGCTGGGAAAGATGCTGCGCCAAAAGGCTGGTCGTCGAGGAGCTTGATCAGATATTACAAACTTCAAATATCTGGGTCCAAATATCTACAAAAAGTGGTTTGATAAAGTTTTCAATCTTGGGATTTACTTAGTTTTTTACACCACTTCTACAATTCGGCCTAATTTTTGTTAAATAAAGACCCTAATAATATTTTTACAAGTTGCTGTTTAACTGAAATTGCATTTTAATTTGATGACATTTTATCATGTCCCAACTTGTAAAAGCTTAGAAAGACGGTATACTTTGACCATTGCATTATTAAGTGATGTAAATGTCATTGTGATCATTTTCCCAGGGTTTGATACCTCTATTCTGACCATTTGTGTTTAAATGAAGGCTGAAGGGAAACCTCTGCTGATGATCTCCAGGCACATTTAGATGAATATTAAAGAGAGAGAGCTGCACGGCAGGAAGGCCGCTGGACTGGCTGTAAAAACTTCATTGACAATCACGAGCAGTTGGATGAAATAGACGATGAGTTATGAGACAATGTTATGGCAGAAACCAATGAGACATTCCACATATAAAATCATGTTAATGTTTTCTTCATTACCGTTGATTTGATTTTACATGAAAGCAATATGCCCTGTCTCTATTTATGTCATAGACCTCTAAATTCACCTCAGTTTCTACAGAAATTAAACAAAAATAGGTCTCTTCCACACAGGTAAATTCTCTTTCAGTTTAAAGTCAAATAAATGTATCTGCTGCCATCTCAGAAAACCTTGCAGGAAGAAAAAAGGAATTGGACAACTTTGGCTGTAGGTGAAGTCAAACTCAAGATGAGGACAAATAGATGTTTACCTTCTTACATTCTGAGGACTGGCAGTGCACAATATGAACAAATTACTTTTTTGAGTCCTCCTTCGCAGGACTTTGATACGTTTTAATAAATATTAATAGAATACAGACTGCTTGGGGTGGGATTTAGGAATTACAAACTGTTGTGCCCATTCCCAGGCATCCTCAGGGAACTTCTTGGACTCCAATACCTTGACACGTCCCCTTGGGAGCAGAAACTGGAAGGAATGAGGAGAATTTAAATTGACCGGGAGGGAGAGGCTGCCAAACAAATGTGCAGATGGTTGTGTCAAGCTGGCAGAGAATGCTGGGAAGGAGGGGAGGGCGGCAGGTGGCTGTCTTTGGCACACCAAAGGCATCTGGAATCAATAGCAGAGGAAAAATGTGCATCCCACCAACACAACTGGCAGCCTCATTGCTAAGGACAACCTCACTTTCACACTCTATACTTGGTTTATCTCACCACCCAGAATCCAGGAAGATAATGGGGCTTTGAAAATCCAGTGTGAGTCCCCTTGTTGTTGGAGCTTCTTACTGTTTGTGCTGTGAATGTGCACGGCTCAAGGTTTATGCTAATCTCATCCCAGGGCTGATGGTGTCTCGGAGGACCAGGTGGTCACAGGCAAGTGAGGCAGGAGGAGTTGTAGTAAATAAGAAGGGTTTTTTGAAAAGATGGAAATGTCACTCCTGCTGCACAGCTGTCTTTTGAAAGAACGTGAATGAAGATGTACATAATGAGATCTCTGTCGGTGGCTTCTTTCGAACTTTCACCATGATTTGGTGAATGCAAAAGTGTTTTGTTGGTCTTTGCATGCAGACCTCTTAAACATGTATGTAACATCGTTGTTGCTCAGTCTCAAGAACACGAAAGCAGACACAAGTCACAGGTTTTCATTTGTATGTGAGCCCTGAACATACAGGTTTTAACTTGTATCATCGCAAATCCACACAATACACGATACAAACATATCAGATTAATATATATTCAGGCTACACCAAGTTGTTAAAATGGGTTGAATTCCCCTGAGAACAACAGTCTTTTACTGCGGAGCCATATTATACATGCAGAATGTGGTTTGGCATTGTCTCGCTGAAATTACTGTTCCAACGTGTTCCCTGGAACATGCATCCGGAGGGCAGCATATGCTGCTCCCAAAACTGCATATATCATACAGATTTTAAGGTGTTTGCATAAATGTGCATGCAACTCATGCCATCACTTATGCTGGCTTTTAATTGTGCATTGTTAACAAATCAGCTGTTGTCTCTGCCTTTTTAGCACTGAGGACACACTGCCCGTGAGCTCCAGAACCAATTATAACCCTGAGTTTATGAGACATTGGCCCTGGGTCCGAAAAAGCCAAATGCAAGCCAGGATATTGTATAGTTGTTTTTTTTTTAAGCATAGAAATGGTGAACTGAAGGCATAAAGTGAAAATTCAAAGCGGTGTATTAATACCAGAGTGGGAGGATTTGTTTCTGCCCGGACCAGGCGTCTGGGAATGTACCAAAGATCACAGTGTTTGTGTAATTGTGTCAATTAGATTCAGGCATGTACTAAAGTAAAACTCATTCACTGGAATATTAAAAGATTGTGTGGTCAAGATGCATCAAACACTCCACAATGCTGCCATGAATGACATGCAGGGTCTGACGTAGTGCAGATACACGTGATACATGAAGTTTAAATATGTCGAACAAGCATCAACAATTTCTGCAGTCGATAAAACTGTTTTGACAGAACTGGGCATAACCCTTTTAACAACTTAAAATATACTTAAGAGTATCAATCCAGAGGCCATGAACTCACCTTCTTTTGCCTCTTTTGACAGAGATTTGGACATCGGTAGTCAGCTTGTACAGACTTACAACAAGATTTAAAAGCAGAGGGCAGTAACTGGACGAAGATGGCGGTGGGATAAATCTTTCTTATACACGTTTTGTATACATACAAAATTAAGATTACTTCCATTTGTCTATAGGGACCCTATCCACATATCGCTGGAATGGAACGGCACTTTTGAGTCTTGTCACAGGCATAAAATAGTGATTAATTCTGTCTGTTGCCCTGAGTGCTGTTTTGTTGCAAACACATATTCCCTTCTCACGTAAACCGCTTTGATTCAAGCCATTTTTATCTAACAAAAGTTCACACTTGTAATGGTGGTGGAAGTAGTAACCTTTCATCTATGCATGAGCTAAATTCCAAGTATCATTCTTTTAAATAAATATTTAATTGTGATGAACATCACACAGGTTTATGACTGAGGGACACTGCTGACTGAAGAAGGTTCATTATACTTTGCTTATTCATCATTCCTGCCACATTTCATGCAGAGCCTGTACAGACAAGCATCTCATTATTGAGTTTAAACGCACGACACCAACAATCTGCTATCTATTTACCACCTCTGAGGAGACTCTTGCGAAGACCAAATCACTTGGCAAAACTAGCTGCAATGACACAATTAGCACACATGTGGGTGTTATCTACTGGCATACAAACAAATCCACGTTACATGTGCAAACATCCTGGATGACGTATCAGTTTTACAGTGATCACTGACAACTCAGCTGTCAGTTTTACAAAATAACGTGTAGTACCAGCGTTGGTACGTCGGAACCCTGCAGAGACTTTTCTAAAGCAACTAAGGAGTTGCAGACAGAACACCTGCATTTATTTGTCATAAGAAATCATTTCCATTGAAAAAGTTGTGCCATTGCCCTACCATTACTTTGTCTGTTTTTGCCTGATGTGGTATTTAGGCGTGAGGGGGATCGGCGAGAGGACAGCTGCTGGTAACAGCTGTGGTTGGGAACTGTATCTTGTCCTAAAGAGCCCCTCGGTTGATCGTCTTGCCAAAGAAGCCAAATAGATGCTCGGACGCGGCCAGTTAGAAGCCAGGCGCCATCAGCTACAACCAAAAGAGCAACCTCTGGTTTAACTTATTCAAGCCAATGGAGAAATTGGAATATGTGCAATTCCTCAGATGACCATTATTAGCTGAGTCCATAAGTGAGTTAACTTAAATTGACCATCCTAAAATGTCCCATTTTAATGTCTAAAATAAGCCTCCTTGCATCTTGGTGCAAAATTAGCTTTGGGCTCTACAGCTTCATGGATGTGTGATGGGTTTCATATATATGATAACTGCAATCAAAGGTAATTTTAACAGGTGTAACTCTTCGGTTAAGATTGGAGAAAACCACAAGCATGTGTTTACTATTTATAGCTGCTCATTTGTTGTTGTTGTTTTGAGTGACAGCTGGATTGCTGCATAAGATGTCCAACAGTCACTTTAAATACTTACCTTTAAATCCTTTAAATATAAAGTTGTCTCCAGGATCTTTCCAGAGACCAGAACATGACCCCCGAACAATTATTACATAAACAACGGCAGGTAAAAACTCCCCTTTAAGAGGGAAGAAACCTGGACCAGGACCTGGATCATAAGGGGGAGGAAACCTGGACCAGGACCTGGATCATAAGGGGGGACCATCCTGCTGAAGACCAGCCGGGTAGAACAGGAAGTAGAGAGAAGAGACACAGACACAGCGTCAAAGGTACAAAAGACAAGATATATTAGTATAATTATCCGTCAGCAGCAGAACTAAGACTTCTGTGTAGATATGACTGATACCTGGTTAATTGGTGATCAACATAGACGAGGACTGTAGGTCAGGATGTCTGCAGGTGTCCAACAGAGACATCCATACAGACAGGTGGAGGTGAACACTGGGATGGTCAGAGGTGGGACTGCAGGTCAGCATGCAGCTCCTGAGGTTCTGGTCTGCAAACATGTACAGAAGAGAAAAAGAGGAGACAGACCAGCACAACAAAGTACAAGAACAATGGAGCACAATTATTCTTATGAAATACTTATTAATAACTGAGGATTGAGCTGAAGAAAGTGACTGCTCTCAGGGTAATACCTTTAAAGGGGGTAAGACACGAACCCAGTTGATGGGGAGCTGGTTCAGGCCACATGTACATAGATGACGGTGATCAAACAGCAGCAAGGAACCAGCATGCACAGAGACTGGAACACTCGCAAACAGAAAACCACAAAATGTTCTTCCTAGAGACCAGAAAACCAAACAAACCAAGAATATGGAGGCAGAAGGGAAGACGTGAACGCAGGGGGTCGGGGGTGTTCAGGAATCGGGCCTTGTTGGGTCGCAGCAAACCCACAGCGTCTGGTGTCCTAATGCACAAACCCGATTCCAGAAATCTTGGAACAGCGTGTAAAATATGTGAATAAGTCTGATATGTAATGATGTGCACATCACATAAACCCACATTTATTCACAATTGCACATAGATCAGAAACATCAGACGTTTAAAGTGAGACATTTACCATTTCATAAAGTATACTGGCTAATTTTGAATTTGAAGTCGGCACTACTTATCAAAAAAAGTTGTTACATGAGCAACAGAAAGCCTGGAAAAATGAGTGGCGCTGAAAAGAAACCCTGAGAGAAGCAGCTTGGAACCAAATGAGGTTAACTGGCAACAGGTCTGTGACATGATTGGGAAAAGAAAAAAGCATCTCAGAGCGGTAGACCTTTTATTTCTCTTTTCTTTTTCCCCAGTGCCTCCATGATAGGAAAGCTGTGACAAAAACACTCACTTGGCCTGTAGACAAGGTCTTTAGTGAGACACAAAAGGCAAAATGAAAACAAAGCTCATCCTAGGATAGCTCAACACAACTTTTTCAATTATTTCAAACCTCAGAAGGAAAGTAATATCTTGTAAGCAGCTTTTCACATAAATAAGGTTTGTGGCATGTGTGTTTTAACTTGGCAGGCTTGTTGTAGGTGTGCAATATATACTGTAAAATAAATGGCAGTGTGAACATTTAAAAGCTCTGCTTTGTCCTGTAAACCTCAAACTGCATGTGCTGAACCCAGAGAAGAGGGGAGAACAAATTACATTCTGTCTGAAAGCGCTCGGACAAGCAATAAGAGTGAAGTATTCCTTTTTTCATGGAGGAGGACAAACAATATGGATTACAGATTGGGCCTTAGCAATTGTTTGCACAAGCACTTCTCATTCACATCCATGTCGTCTGAAAGTGCTGATGCGCTCATAACCCAGTGTACGGAGTTAAAGCAGAAAATGTGAATCTAGCAGGAAGAGACTGCATTTGTAGAGGACTACGGTGATTCTTCTATGAAAGAATCAAAGACTGGTCACACAGTTGTACCTTCCAGAAAGTAAACAACAGACAGAAAAGCAAACCAAAGTTTGTTGTTCTTGGTATCAGCTTTCAGAGGTCAGAATCTGTAATGATTAACATTAAAACTTCCTACAAGTGAAGGATGAAAAATCTTACAAGCAATTATTATAATTATGTGCTGCCAAGGTTATTTCCAGTGGTATTTTCAGCCTGTGTTCACTCTTGCCTGCATGTCTAGTGAGCATGGATGGTTGCACGCGTTTATGGAGGTACACGTTTTTCATGTAGTCTTTACTGCATGAACTATCATTCATAGCCAATTTACAAAAAAAAGCACTGTGCCAGTTTATCTGTCTATTGCGTACTGCTTCACTAATTCACACTGACGAATGCACCTGGGAGTCATCGAATGCTAGATGACCTGTTCTCTGCTGCAAACTGTAAAGGACAATTAAAGAGCAATTCTCACTTCAAATCCTCAGTATCTTATGAGAATAAATGGCCCTGTTTAGATCTTGTATTAACATACACTATGTCGCCAAAAGTATTGGCTCACCCATTCAAATAAACAGAATCAGGTGTTTCAATCACTCCCATGCCCACAGGTGTATAAAATCAAACACCTTTGCATGCAGACTGTTTTTACAACTAGTTGTGAAAGAACATACATCACCAAGTGCAATGTAAAGCATCAGATGCAGTGGTGTAAAACACGCCGCCACCGGACTCTGGAGCAGTAGAGACGCCTTCTCTGCAGTGATGAATGGAGCTTCTCCATCTGGTGATCTGATGGACCAGTCTGGGTTTGGTGGTTGCCAGGACAACGGTACTTGTCTGACTGCATTGTGGCAAGTGTAAAGTTTGGTGGAGGGGGGATTATGGTGTGGGGATGTTCTTCAGGAGCTGGACTTGGACCCTTAGTTCCAGTGACAGGAACTCTGGATGCTTCAGCAGACCAAGAACTTTTGGACAATTCCAGCTCCCAACTTTGTGGGAACAGTTTGGAGCTGGACGCTTCCTCTTCCAACATGACTGTGGACCAGTGCACAAAGCAGGTCCATAAAGACCTGGATGAGTCTGGTGTGGATGAACTTGACTGGCCTGCAGAGTCCTGACCTCAACCTGACAGAACACCTTTGGGATGAATAAGAGCAGAGACTGAGAGCCAGACCTTCTGGTCCAACATCCGTGTGACCTCACAAATGTGCTTCTGGAAGAATGGTCAGAAATTCCCATAAACACTCCTAAACCTTGTGGACAGTCTTCCCAGAAGAGTTGAAGCTGTTATAGCTGCAAAGGAGGACCAACGTCAAATTGAACCCTCTGGATCAGGAATGGGAGGTCACTGAAGTTCATATGGAGTCAAGGCAGGTGAGCCAGTACCTTTGGCCATATAGTGTATATCCTAAGAGATCACACGTGGACAGCTCTGTTCACACCTGCATTAAAATGTCTCTTCACATGCATTTTGAGGGGCTAACGTGATCGGATCCCACTTCCCCAGCCATCAGGTACGCTGGTGACCGTTCAGTGTGGCCCAAGAATCATGGTGTTTAAACTGTAATAAGTAGTCAGATGTGTTGTAGAAAACGTTCAAATGTGGTTTTAGCGGTTGAATGCATCCTGGGTGTGTTTACACCTGCACTCAGAGCCGTCCACTCGTGATCAGGTGTAAACAGGATTATTGTGTTTCAGTGGCTCTCTTATCAAGTAGGTATTTATTTCCTTTCAACATGTTTCTTGCTCGTTTTTTTTTACAGTTATTTCCTACCATCCAAAGAGTGTGTGCCTGGATAAATTAAATGGTGATAACAGCAAAGGAGCCCACACGCTTCAGGAATAGTCAAAGAGTTTTTAAAAAACACAAACTGCCCTATTTATGTCTGCATTGGTTTTGTACTAATGAGAAAACCTTTCTTGTATTTGTTTTTCTTTTCTTTTGGCATCAGAAAAAAATGTCTCTTGCAAGATCCGAAAACACTTTTGACAAAATGACACACCTTCAGTGATTTCAGGTTTTCACTGGAAGTCCTCACACACGATGACTTGGTTTAAAGAAAGAAAAAATTGGACACCAATAAACCAGCAAAAGTTTTCCAATTTGCAGCAATTTCAACTGCACACCATCCACCCAGGTTAAATTATAAAGGCGGAACTCTGTATGTGAATCCGGGGAAAAAAGGCATCACTTTGTGTCCAGGTGTGTGCATGTGTAGAAAATATTTTTTTAACTGAGTTTTGAAGGAGTCGCTCCAGAACGGCTGTTTTCAATCAACAAAACAAACTTGGAGAATTATATCTGTGCACTAATTTTAGATGTTCTAATTCTTTCCAGATGGTATCGCTGAAATAACAACAGTGCTGAGGACTGAAGGAGTCCATTATGATTATTATCCACATGGAGTTTTATTATTATTATTATCAGCACGCTTGTGAGCTAGCTCTGGTTTCAGATTGTCTTAGATTACTTTTTTGACAAAAACGGTTAAAACTGGGTAACTTTTATCTATTATTTCAATGTACACGATACTTTAGTCATGACCTCCTGGAGTATCCCGCATGGTTGTGAATGATTTAAGACTCACAGCATTAACTGTGGAATTGCATGTTTGCAACAATATGCAGCACATCTGAGCACTTTTACATACACACACACAAAAGTGGGCCAAATGGCTTCAACCCTGTTTTAAATTACCTTTTTGTGATGCAATTAACCCTCTGCTGTAAGGGATGATTTTTTTTTCTTTCACTATTTGTCTTCCCTTTTTTGTCCTCTGCAGAGCGTCCTGACAAAGACACTGTGACCTTGCCTCCCGTTAAAACGTAGCTATCCAACTGTGCAAAAGCCTAAGATGATTCTCTGTGGGGAGGAATCACAATTACTGAGCAATTCCCAGTAGAAACGGAGAAAAATAAAGACAAGGAAAATCAACTATTCAGTGATGTTCAGAATGTTGTGCACACATGCCTCAGTGCGTGCATGTGAGTGGCGATAAGAAATGATGAGATAACAAAGGGAAGCATTGAATGCTCAGTGTCTTTGTGCTGTCATCACTTTTGCTTTATATGCTGTGTGGTAATTGTAAAATAATTTGTTGACAGAAAAAGGTGCAGACAAACTGCCTCACTCAGCATTTGTTCCTATAACTAAAATAAATAAATAAATAAACTAAACTTCGCCTCAATTTACGCTTTTTCTGCTGTTTCACAGAAGCTAAAAAACTTTCATGACTGGAAACAGGTCTCACTGCAATATAAAATCACATACTGACTCTAGATTACTGTGTATAAATCATATACTGTAATGCAAAAAATAGGTGTAATAAACAAAATTACAGGACAAGTTGCATCCTGGTTTCAGCGTGTAATCAAAACTGAACTGTTCGAAGTATTACCAGTAATGTGCACAATTATCTGCTTTTTAGGTCCACATGGTCCAGCGTGGGTTATTGGGCCCATAAAACCAAGCACGAGCAGTAAATAAGACACAATAAAGCCAGTTAATGCCTAACTGGACAGAAAACAGGCAAAAGAAGCAAAGCAGTAAAGAGGTAATTGTAAATATTGCAATTCATTTATCTTTTATGCGATCCCATCTACAGGTTCTTGCTTCACAAACCGCATGCATGCGATGTCTGGTTGGTAGCAACACAATCAACCAACAGAGAGACCAACTCAGAAAATAAAGCAAAATATTCAAACACACAACTAACTAACTTCACATGTACAAGAAAAAAAAAGCATTAGCAAACAGAAATGGCGATCCAGCATGGCTGGTCTGGCAAACAGTGAGTGAACAATAAAACAACAATAAAACATCTGTCAAGTTAACCACAGATTTGCATACAGCAAACACACACAACCAAAACTCTGAGGCTTGCAGAGAGTGAGGCACAGTTACATCAAAATACCTACACTGGCTCCAATACATAGAAAAACTTACATCTAGGTTGTTCAGGAATCTGATGGCAGTATCAAGAGAGCAGCTTTACAGCTACAGTTCACATTTGGAAGTATATCTTCGGTGCTACGTTACCATATATATATATATATATATATATATATATATATATATATATATATATATATGAAGGCTTGAGTGTATTTTTCTCATTTCTTGCCATTACAATGCAATCTTTAAACCATCACTGACAAATGCAAAGCTTTGATGTCAGTCCCTCCGAATCAAAGAGCCAAGGGCTTACTTCTGATCTCACATTTCAGCACTGAGATTCAATAATCAAAGAGGGAGAAATCCATCACAGTCGCACAGAGAGATTCATTTCTCTACCAACAATAGCCCCAAGAGACTGCTGCATTACAACTTTGTGTTGTGCTGGGAGTGAAAGGGAAAAACTCACACAATGTCTGTTCTACCTCGTGAGCCTGGTACTGTTAATCTACCAATTACCTGATGGTAACATGTCTCCATAAATTATTAAGAATAAAGCACATGTACAATTATAACAAGCTCTTAATAATGGTATTATATTCCTGCAGGCTACACTATGTGGGACAGTCATTCATTCCGCACTACAGGATAATATAAATTAAGTTTAAAGTAGCAATTGAGCTGAAATTAAATCTGTGAATCTAAGTCACCACATACAGTTATATGGTGCTACAGGATTTAAAAAAAAAATGATTTTTGTAAAACAATTGCAGAATTAAACAAACAGAGTAATAATAAAAAATATTTTTTTACAATTCCACATTTTCAATTACAAATTGGGTCTGAGGCAGCACGGTGGCTTAGTGGTCAGCACTGTTAGCACAAGAAGGTTCCTGGTTCGATTCCCGGCCCGGTGGGTCTTTCTGTGTGGAGTTTGCATGTTCTCCCCGTGCTTGCGTGGGTTCCCTCCGGGTTCTCCGGCTTCCTCCCACAGTCCAAAAACATGCAGGGTAGGTTAATTGATCATTCTAAATTCCCTGTAGGTGTGAGTGTCAGTGTGCATGTTTGTCTGTCTTTCTATGTGGCCCTGCGACGGACTGGCGACCTGTCCAGGTGGACCCCTGCCTTTCACCTACTATGTGCCGGGATAGGCTCTGACGGACCCCCGTGACCCGGTAACGGATTAAGCGGGTGTAGATGATGGATGGATGGATGAAATTGTGTCTGCGTGTTTGGGTGTTTCACCTAGATGTTGTTGCATGGTAACAGAGTAAAGAGTTACAACCGAACTTAAAGAAAAAACAATAAAAGCTGTGAATTTTTGTCAGTATCTTTATATGAAAATATTGTGATGTAACATAAACAGGAATAATAAAAAATAAAATGCATGGAGGCAGCAGAAACCCAGGAAAAGACACAAAGTTAAGACCAAAAGTTTAAAAAAGGTTCTAAAAGTCAAGCGATTATCCGACGACGGTTAGTTCTACAATGAGTTTGGTGCAGGATGAGACAAACCAGTCCTTATTCAGCATGCCACGAGTATGCTTTGGATTCAAATAAACTCAAAAAAATACATTTTTAGACCATGAGTTATCCAAGTGCCACATACATGATAAGAACAATTGTCCAGGGAAAGTTGGTCTTTCAGGAATCTGCTATGAGGACGACAGTTGGAAGCCAGAAGACAGCATAGATAGAGAAGATCACCATAACATTCTGAAACTCCTAATCAAAAAAATAGATGATCTCAAGATTATGAATGGCAATGCAAATAATTTCTCTTCTTTCATATTATTTTATAAAAAATAAAACAACTCATTTGGCTCGACAGTTGTGAGATGAGGTAAGTTCAAAGGACCCAAATGCAGGAGGTCCAGGGACGTAAAGTCACTGCTCAGCCAGGAATTCAAAAATTGAATGCAAAAACTCCTCTAACAAAAACCAATCAAAAACCCCCAAAAGGCTGGAGTGGAAGAAAAAACAACACAGCCCAGAAGGGGGGGGAGGGAAAGGCAGGAGAATATATATTCAAAGGGACTGACAAGACACAGGTGCAAACAATCAGGATTATGTGATCACAGGAAGTCACGAAAGAACTAAACCATGGACTGTATGTAACAATGGATGAACCATTCGGTCACGTGACCCACTGTTTTCTGAAGACCAGGAACACACCCACTGCATGTTTATCAAAGTTTGGTTTACTCCCACCTCCTTCAGCTGTACCTTGCCGAGTTATCTGCAGAGCACATCAAACCGTTTCATAAGTTGACTCGACAGCAATATCAAAACTGACCATGGCGTGGCGTGGCTGAGCCGACTGCCAATTAATCATTTTAGAAACAAATGTAATGCTTGATATAAACTCTCCTGGCGTGGTACAAAAATTTCACCTCAGTCAGAGTTTTCATGGATGTGAAGTCAAACAACGGAGACCAAAATGCTTTTTTGAACCAGGCTGTTAATAAGTTATTTCTACTCTGAAGTTGGACATTTTTACATGGGAGTCAATAGAGATTGAAACCCTCCCTGTCAAAGTGGCGAAAGTATAATTTTCCAGCCCTGTTGCTGAGTCACTGTAACTTTTGAGTAAAATTGTTGCACTCATGCACCCAGCAAACACTGGTGCTGTGGAGGTTCCATACGGGGAGACCATTTATATGTTACCCTATTTATCTGTGTTGGACATGTAGTATAAAGTGGTGTATACAAACTGTGAACACTGTGTGCCTGGATACTGTATATGACCTTTCAAAGTGTGCTTGGACCTCTTGTGTGTTTGTGAGAGCGCTGACGGGGGTTGGAATCGGTACACAAAACTACATTAGAGCTGTCACAAGCAGAGCTGAAATTGGATTAGTGTCACCCATGATAAGCCAAAGGGGCGTAAGAGGGAAGAGGAGAAAATTGGAAGAAAGGAAATAGCCATTTCACCACCACTGCTTCCCTCTATACCTCCACCTTCACAATAATTTCATTTCAACTTCCAGGCAATGAATGCATAACTGCACTCCCTTGCCGTTATGGAACCTGCTGAAGTTAATAGAATATTTATATGCAGACAGTGGAGCCGAGGATTTCCTTTCTTTTCTGAACAGCATGCAAAGCCCCAAATCCCACCCCCCTACCCCCCCCCCCCCCCCCCCCCCCCCAAACACACCTTTCTTATCTCTGGTTTTAGAATTGCCTTTGTTAGACTTTGACACTATTTTTACACAACCAAGAGCGCTGCATTATCATTGGCTGTGGCTGAAAGGGCTTCCAGAGAGAAGCAGCGACTGTGAACAGATTTCGGTCAGATGCCATTAGCTGCATCACACTATGCCACACACAAACAGGAGCATCAAATAGACGACCTCACATCACATGCTTTTAAACAGCAATAAAGGTTCAATTTAAACACATGCAGAGGGGGAGGATATGGCTCTGTGAGCAAGTGACAAACTGTAACGGTAATCTGGGTTCATCTCCAAATTGCTGCATTGAATAATCATAAAATGCCACAGAGGGCTGACGTTCGAGGAGATTGAGAGGAGGCCTGCATGGATAAAGTGAAAAGAGAAAACCAGCAGGTGGAGTAAATGATATTGGAGAAAAAAGGCAGTTGCTGACAAGTTAAACTATAAAAGAAACAGGGAGGGAGCAGGGCACTGGGGCGAATTCACAAAGAAGTTATAGAGTGAAAAGAGTGGGCCTTGACTGTTGCATAAAGCAGTAAGCAGATGCCTCCAAGTTGTTAGCATTCAGTTAGTGTATCACTCTGCTGCAGCTCCCGCTGTGTCCACAGTAAAACCAATAAGAGGGAGGTATCATGGGATTGTGTAGGAGAAATAGTGTACATTTGTCTGCAGTGGTGGATGGAGAGATTGGACAGCTGGGATACAGATAGCCTTCCATGAAGTCGGCCGTGTGGTTAGAGTAGTTACATCTCTGCCACAAAAGCAGATATTTACATTTCGCCACATCTTTAGTGCAGTCCTGCTACAGAGAAGGAACGCTGAGTTTTACATAAAACAGTTCTGATGGTAAACAATAAAAACATTGCTTGTGCGATAGCAGTGATGGCATTCGCAGACAAAGTTTATAGTCGGATTTAGCCATTACTTACTTTAGTTTGTGTTTACAGTTATTTTCCGTTTCTCTGGTTTCCTCCAGTAATCCCGATTCTTTCCAGAGAATGGATCATTCGTGAGTCTTAACCTCATGAAGGAAAACAAGCAAGTACAGAAAATAAACATTGTAAAGTGTAAGTGGTTGGAGAAGAGAAAACCGTGTGGTTCATCCATGTGAACGAGTGTGTACTTGTGTATATTTACGCTGCTCACAACAGACAGTGCTGGAGAGGTGTTCCTTGGCTTCCTGTTACCATTTGACAAGTCAAAGGAAAGCGTGCCTTTTGAAAACAGTGGCACCTCTCTCTTCGTGGGACAGGAGGGAAAGTAAGGTGTAGTTCTGGCAGAGAGAAAGACGATGGGTTTGTCATCTCTAATGGAAGCACCCGCAGCGTCCGTGTGGAGTTGCGGTTGGCACCATCAGCACATTGTTATCTCCCTCTGTTTCCTGGCAAAGAGGGAGCGGCAGACCTTCCGGGCCGGCGTGTCAAAGTCATACCAGAGATTATTAAAAGACAGAATCCAGCACCTGGCAAATTGGGAAAAGCTTGGGAAACAGGAAAAAAAGGATAAAAGGAGGTAAAAAGTACAATAGTAAAGGGAACAGAGAGTGGCTCATTATCACCCACAGTGGGTTTCATGTAAGCTGCTGGCACTGCTTTGGTTACCCGCCGTGTAAAAAGGTCCAGAGGAAAACTTTGGCTTTGCAAGCAGTACTGGCTTTTAGTGTTGTCGCAATTAGACCGCCGCTTGACAAGTGTGACCCTCCTTACCTTCCAGGTCACATTCTCACCGCAGAGCGAAGTAAAAGTTGAGAAATGTCTGGTCTCTTTATGGAGGAAAATATTTTAGATCACATCTACATATTTGGCAGCAGAAAAGATACTTCCACAGACATTATAAAGTGGTAAAATACCTGATCTGTAGTCACACATTTCCTTTGTCTTTTAAGGATATTTGCTCCAGATGAAGCCCTGGATGAGCCATAACGCATCAAGGGTGTTGTAACACTGCCCCTTAGTGGATGTGGTCCACAGAGGTTGATGCTCACGCATGTACAGAATCTCACCACATTTCAAGATCAGGTCTGCCACACTGGTAAACAGCTGTTTATTAATGGACAAAGTCAAAAATTAAAATGAAGAAAAAAGAAATCGCACAACAAGTTTTGTAAGGAAAATGTCATTTCTGTTATCAATAAGGGAGTCGGCACATATGAGGGATTGGTGATCATGGGACACGCAGTGTATGTTAGATCTTTGTTTGAAAGTCTTGATAAACCCTCCTCCATCTGGGTAGGTAATCAGATACAAAAAACTCACTTTATATCAGATTCCTGGCAACGGCAGGACTCAACTGACTGGCAAAAAGAAGATACAATCTTGGATTGCATCTCCCTGTTAGACGCTCCGATCCAAGCAGACACAAGATCTGTGGCCATAAGTGTGATTATTAAAATCTCTTTAACAGTCGGTCATTTATGTCTCATGCTAGTAAACATGTAGAACTTTAAACAGTGTAAAAGAACAAAACAACAGATTGGCAGCTGCACCACCAGCATATCACATTTACAGTATTCACAGTGATCAGTTCCATCCTGAAGGGCCCAGTGCCGGAAGGGTTACAGGTCTGAATATGGTTCCATACAGTTGGAGATGATGGGAATTTGGTGCCCATCAGTGATATCAGATCGTATAGGAGATATTAGACCGGCGTGTAACGTCACACTTGAAAAACTTCATGAATCATCACGTTTCCACCCTGATATTATCACGTCCTGCATATTGATTTGGTAGAGTTTTCTGTTGGATGCCCTTTCTGTCACAACTCTCCCCAGTGGGACCGGCAATATGAGAACGCTGGCCTCTGGCCAGCATTCAGTAGCGTACCGAAGCTGCTCTGACCTTACCTTCTTAAGAGTAAATGCTGTCGCAGTGCAAATAAAGGCCTTCTTTTCAAATGCAGAAGCAGTTTCTGCAAGTCAAAACAGACATCATGATATAAACACAAACGCCTGTCACGCTTCGATCTTCAGCGATCAGACAGCTGACAATAGCAGCTCCACGGTTTTGAATGAATTCTTGCAGTTTCGCTTCACAAAACAACAGACACCACAAAGCCTTTCAAATGCCAATCTCCACATAATGCCTGTCAGTTTAATGTGCACCTGATTGTAATTATGTAGATTCCATATAATTAGCTTGGAAACCTGGAAGCTCTAATGAGCTGTTCACAAAAGAATACAAGCTAATTTCAGATAATGAGGCTCACGTTGTGTACTCTGGTTCACATGACACTAAAAGTGTATTTCTTTTTTGTAAGAATTAGGCATTCCCATAAACAGTCACAACAGAGTTCTTCGTACAAAAGTCTTCAAAATTCAACGTTACACGTTTGCCTGTCCAAGCAGCAGCAGCAGAGTTTTTCTGTTACCTGTGAAAAACGTTCATGCGTTGATGCCACCCGCTGCTTTGGGTGAAGTCACCTGTGGACCTGAAAGCAAAGTGTTAGTGGGAAGCACATCCCAGGTGCAGGTTTGTTTTTCACTGCAGACATCGGTTAGGACCCTCCTGTGTTGCTTCAATTCCCCTTAATTCTCTTTACATTCTTATACTTCCCTCTGCAATAATTGTTCAAATAATGCACCGCCCACACCAGAAACAAATATAGCAACTACTATACAACATAAATATAACAATTCATCCAGATATCAGAATCTACACCACAACAGGGATGAATATGAGCAATATAGATCTCTTTAAGAATATACAATCGTAAACTCGAACAACTCTGAGGCTGCACTTCACACTGATTTCCCTTTTAGACTTCTTTTAATAAGTGTAAATAGGAGCTACTTGATCAATGTGTTTTTTGTAATTGATGACTACCTCTTTTATGTGAGTTAATAGAGAAAGTGAAGTTAACGTCACACTATGTTAAATTTAAGGTGATTGAATTAGTTTTTTGCCAGGATGTAAGTATCCTGGTTAAACAGGAGCTGGCATTTGTATGCAGGGATCCTGCATGTGACCAATTAAGATAATGATTTTTATACAAATAACATAATACTGACTACTAAAATCTTGTCCATTACAATATATCACAAGGATGAACATACAGTATCTATCCAAGTAAACACCTCCTGACTACAACTCCATGTAATTAACACACAGCTGCTGAAACTGTTCTCACTGGTTTATTTTACTAAATAAGCAAAGAAAGGTCCCAGAAGTTTCAGGCAATTTAACATCAGCACAATGCAGGCGTGCTAATTAGCAGATCCTACACACAGTCATCATAAAATTCCTAGTGGGCTTTTGTGGATCTTAAACTTTTAAACTTGCACAAACTTCTCTCTGTCCAGTTTGAAATCAGCAGAAATCTAAGCAGAGACACAGGGTTGATACTGCAGTTGTGTACTCCTGATACTGCTGTGTAGTCTTTCAGTTACTCCACCATGTCATGTTTCTGTCTTTTATCGGCTATATCTGTAACCGTCTCTTCTTCTAGATTTGACAATTTTTGCAATGTCCAGCCAAATTAACCAAATCTATCCAATCAGTAATGGTTGTGGGTGCAGATAACAGGAGCGCATTACTTGCATGATGACACTTCTTTTCCAATGTTACACAGCAACAGTAAAACTGGGTCACAGTGAATATCACAGCAGAGGTGACTACGGTCCTGTTTGGGCATTAACATCCATTCTTAAGTCCAATCACAACTGACCAGCTCAGCACGTCTGCTCACACATGGCATGGCGTGTAACCAAGTACATCTTGAGTGACACTAGAATCCATACTGAGGTCATGTTTGTGCAGACTACAAAGACGATATGGACACAAGAGTCCCAGACCTCTAAAAAATCCTTCTGAGCAATCAGATCTTGTTGAATGTTGTTCAACGATTGGAGAAGAACTGAGCTAAAAGAATAAAGTTCTTTGCATCACCTAAAGAATATATGGTGATTATTCAATAAGATGTTACAAAACTGAACAGAAAAATAGAGGGATTGGTGTGTGTTATGAGGCATTAAAATGTATTATCTCATTAAACATCTGTGACATCATCAGATGAGGTTAGTTTATCCAAATGTTTGTTTTATTTCAAAATGATGCAAAAATGTAAACCAACATGCCACTACAGTTAGCTCATAAATTAAGCCTATATAAGCCTATTCTGACTAAATATTATATAAGCAAAAATAACCCATATGACTAGTTTTGGAATGACAATTGTACCACAGCGATATCGAGATGGGAAGTATGTCTGAGGAGGACGTCAAAAACTACTCAGGAAGGAGACGACTCCATTATGTCGAGTGAAATCTCAGACAAGGTCTCGTTTATATCCAGAAAGTAAATGTTTGCTGTAGAGAGGGAAGTGGAGATAACATTAAAATGCTGTTCTCACAACATCCGAGAACCGTCTCCCAACTCCCAACTGTCAAAAAAAAAAGTCATTGGCTTTGTTTTGCAAGCAGCAATGTAGTTATCTGCTTTTCAACATATATGTTGTAATTATTTTTAAGAGAATATAAAGTAACCGGACCTGCTGTTAAATCAAAAAACAAAAGTCAGGCAAAATTAGTTTCCTTTGTTCTTACTTGTTTAAAAATACGTTGAAGAGACTTAAGACATGAGTAAAATAAAGTACAGAAAAAGTAACTGGCCAACTGAAAGTGTAATTTAAATATGTAATGATGATTATAATATCACACTGTAGATGTATTGTAACTAAGATTCACTTTCATGTAGGTGTGTGTGTGCGTGTGTGTGTGCGTGCGTGCCTGTGTGTGTGTGTGTGTGTGTGTGTGTGTGTGTGTGTGTGTGTGTGTGTGTTTGTGTGTGTGTCTGTGTGTGTGTGTTAGAAGATTGATTGGCAAGAAAAATTAAAGCAAAGTCAGAGAGAAATTTGGGGTTGGTAACAATCTAACCGGCTCCCGACCAGGTGAGGTAACCATAGTAACCGGCTCCATGAGTAAATGTCCTCAGATCTGAAACATCTTGACTTAACCTTCTGTCTTGGAAAAAACAAACAAAAAAACAGAGTCCACAGTAATTTCAGGATTAAAATACCTAGAGTAACACAAAATCCTTATTTTGTTTTGTTAAGTTCAGCTTCTCTTTTGCTTCAGAACTTGTGTTTAGATTTCCGGTTTTATTTTCGTGTTATTTCTTTTGCTCGACTGCTCTTTTCTGTTTTATTTTCCAGTGAGAGCAAGTTGAAATTTTTGACTGCTACGATATCTCTGTTTAAATTATGTGCACTTGCATGAGTCTTCTGGACATGTTAGAAGATCAACGTATGTAATGATCAGTAAATGTACATTGATGCGCTGACTTGCAGAGCTTCGGTTGGTCCTCAGTTAGGTGAAGATAAACTGAGTCCCTATTCATTGGTGACAAAGCTACTCTCAGTGAAAGCTCAACCCTACAAAAATCCCAAACTTTGAGGGAAGTTGAAAGAGCCTTGTGTAAAAGTATAAAATATACTATTATAAGGCTCATCTGACTTACAGCAATACATAAAAAAGCTTATACTCTTAAGTGGACAAAAGGTCCAGGATGCTTTCATGAGGCAACCTGACCATGTGAGCCCAGGAACGCTCTGCCTATTGATTCAACCATTAAATCCACCTCTGTAATACAGGAGAGATTAAAAGGATTAAAACAGGCAGGGAGAGATTTTTTTTTCTTTTGAGCTTTAAGAGAAATAAGACCTGATACTGCCGGGGGAACAAAAATATGTTCAGCTGTAAAAAATTATGAAAAAAGCTGGGATACCCTTTGCTGCACATCATGATCACTAATGAGGTGGCTGACTACCTTAAACATGCCATGTCCAAGAAGCTGTTTTCTGTGAACAATGATAGCAGAACTCAAAATGTATGTAAAATGTTGTTTTTTTTAATGTTACAGGGATGAAATGAGAAGTAATGCAGCACTGTGACCAGAACACTCGCAGGGAAAGCTCGTCTTGGAATCGCAGGGACCATTTTCTCATAAATCAGCGTCATATAACGTCACAGGTCAATGCAACAGTGGCAGTGAACACAACATGAAACAGGGCAACATAAAAACAAGTCAAAACAACATAAAAACAACATAAAGCAGACTCAACTATTCCTGGTGAACACTCAGGCATGCAGTCATCATAATCTAATGTTTGTGTGCTCCAGCTCTTTCCAGCTGTGACCATCAGGATTAGTGATGTAGTCAGGTTTAATCAGATCTCCACATTAAACTTTAAACCACGTTACACATGTGCATGTGTTGGAAGAGGAAGGGTCCAGCTCCAAAGGTTGGGAGCTGGAATTGTCCAAAAGTTCTCGGTCTGCTGAAGCATCCAGAGTTCCTTTCACTGGAACTAAGGGCCCAAGTCCAGCTCCTGAAGAACATCCCCAGACCATAATCCTCCCTCCTCCAAACTTTACACTTGGAACAATGCAGTCACACAAGTACCGTTGTCCTGACAACCGCCAAACCCAGACTGGTCCACTAGGTTGACAGATGGAGAAGCTCCATTAGTCACTCCAGAGAAGGTGTTTCCACTGTTCTAGAGTCCAGTGGCGGCGTGTTTTACACCACTGCATCTGACACTTTGCTCTTGGTGACGTATGACTTGGATGCAGCTGGAAACCCACTCATGAAGCTCTCTGTGCACTGTATTGGAGCTGATCTGAAGGACACATGAAGGTTGGAGGTCTGTAGCGAGTGACTCTGCAGGAAGTTTGTGGCCTCATCGCCTCAGCATCCGCTGACCCGCTCCGTCAGTTTACGTGAACTACCACTTTGTGTCTGAGTCACTGTCGTTCCGAAACACTTCCATGTTCCTATAATACAGCTGACAGTTGACTGTGGAATATTTAGGAGTCAGGAAATTTCACACCTGGATTTGTTGCTCAGGTGGCATCCTGTCACAGTTCCACGCTGGACTTCACTGAGCTCCTGACAGCGACTTCTTTCAGAAATAGTTATAAAAACAATCTGCAAGCCGAGGTGCTGGATTTTATACACATATACTATATATAGTATAAGTGATATATACTAATATACTAAAGATATACTAAAACACAATGATTAAATCTGCAGACACGTCAGTAATGAGTCTCATTACAAACAATGATGAGACAGCCTATGGTGATGAAACTGAAGACTGACAAGATGGTGTGCAGAGTTTTGCACTGAACATCAAAAGAAAAGAAAGGAGGAGGAGGTTTTAAGTAATTCATGTATAAAGAACATTTACTGAACAGCAGCCACTCCGCTTAAGTGTGTCAAACATCAAATTAGGAACCAGCTGCTAGCTATAAGTTCATATTCATTTACTTATGTCTACTCGTGAACGTTCGCCTTTCCCAGTTTCAGATAAATCGGATCTCAGTCCGTGTGCTTCTGTGTTGTGTTAAGTGTGTTCGAAAGGATTTTGTCAACGGGCAGGAAAAATAAACGTGAATTTGGCTTCAGTGTCTAAGCTTTGTTATGTTAAAATGTGTTCAAACTGTATATCTACATGCATAACTACTGGCCACTCTGTCAGAAATGTGTCCCGTTGGTACCCGACCCGCCTCTGCCCACACGTGAGGACATTTCAAACATTCTGCCTCCACAGAGCCACCAGCATACTGGACGATGTGAGAGGATGGGTCAGCAGCTCCTCTCTTTGTCATCTGGAAGGTGGCAGAGAATCACTCGCTCACACCTTTCACGCCACCAGTGAGCTGAACGCCTCCCTGCTGCTGCCACTTCTGCATGGTAACTTTATCAACCTTCAGGCCTGAACACGGTCTTTAATCAGGTCTTTAATCAGGTCTTTAATCAGATCTTTAATCAGGTCTTTAATCCTCTGGGGGTTTCACCTACATGGTCATTCAGATACACTGTTGACATTATTTCCAATAAGTTGGTGAACATCTGATGCTCATCTGAGACTTAAATGTTTACTATTCAGTGCATTTAATTTCAGGTGTCTCTATGGATATCGTTTGTAAAATGAATTAAACATTTTAAGAAATGTGAAAGAATAACACATTTTTACATTCAGTCTTTTTATCATTAGAAACATTTTCTAATCTTATCTATAAAATGGAAAATGACATGCTTTTATATGCTTTTTTATAATTGTTTGTAGAACCTTCGTACATCTTTGTGGACATTTTACAGTACGCTGCAGCTTATCTATTAAAAGGTGAAGCATTAATACAGGCGATGTTTGACGAGCACTACAGTAGATCTCTCCACTTCTCTGTCCAGCTGGAGATGATCTGTGAAGTGTGGTGACATGACCTGGATATTCGGAGCGCCGCTGACCGCTGACAACGGCCTCCACAGTAGTTGGTGTGACGGTCTTCAGCTGTTGTGGCTCGGGGTGAGAAGGCAGCCCGGCTGCTTGGATGTCCTGCTGTTTCCATTCAGCTGGCTGTGAGTCTATCGTTATCCTTGTATTTCAAACAGATACGGATTTACTACTCAATCAACTAACACATGAAACTAGAACTCAGAAAATATTATTGTGAGTGTTTGGGACATGAGGAGGATTTTTTCCTAGACAACCAGAGGCTCTTGATGAACTCAGACTTGACTACTGTGACAGGTTTTGCTCTGTTTTCCCGAACACTGCGCTGCGACACACCCACTGTGGCCTGGAACAAACCCTGTGTGCTGTGGGATTTTCAACAACCATCTTTGATAATTATTTGCTTAGTTGTATATTGCAATCACACGTTTTAATTTACTACATCAGTGCTTTTCACACACCCAATTCCCAAAGCAAATCTATATTCCTTTGAAAACATTTAAAAACCCTGTTTCACAAAAAAACAAGTGTTTGTGTGTGGTGGTATTTTTTGGTGTGAACGCTTTGATTGACAGCCAGGAGAAAAACAGAGTCTGTGAGGGGAAAATGAATCACTTTCAAGCAAGGATCAAAAGACAACAAACCACCCGTGGAGATGATTCGCCACCTAGGAAAAAGGAAAACCTGTCCATGAGTAGTTCCATAAACGTTACCTGCATGGGCTCAGCTGGAGAGGATAAGTCAATGTTCTGAGCACACGTGTGCCAGCTCAAAGAGGTGGTCTTCCAAGGAAACAAACTTCCTTTCAGGTTGAGAAAAAAATGTTGTTTTCTTTCAGTCCTAACTGTGGATTCAACACCTGCTGAAATCAAGAATCGTCCATGGAAGAGTTGACTTGACTTCATGAGGCCGCGAGCACCCGGCCATCTCGCACTGAAACTCCTCCTGATCCTCTCCGCATCATTTTAAATTCTTCACTAATTCACATCATCAGCAACAGATTATACAGCTCTTAAATATTTGATGTAGTGGCCTTCATCTCAATAACAAGGATAAAAAAAAAAACAACAACAAGATTAGGCATATGTCTAACTAACTTGGAAGTAATATTAAATATTCATATAAACTAACATCCACATTCTCTCCCTCTTTGCCATTATTTTATATTTAACTGTGTGTTAACAGTTTTGTTGCTCATTTGAAGTGATCTATGTGTAAATTAATTCTAACATCACGTTTACATTGAGGTAAAGGTCTTTTTTTGTTGCTTTTCAGTTAAACACGTAACGTGGGGGAGCTGGCGACTGAAGCAGCGCACCCCTGATCGTAAACCTTTTTCAGTCCTGTGTTTGGAGATGACAGGGACAACTTTTGCTGATCCACGTTTGAACTGAAGGGACGAAGCCCCAGACCGCCCTCTTCCTGGCCACCTCCTCCAGAAGGACACAGAGGTATTCCCAAGTGGAGAATGGAGGTGTTCCAGAACCGCCTCACCTGGACACCTGAGGACACGCGCTGGGGCCAGGCCTGGCGAGAGGCCCGTTTGCAGCGTCCAGATCTTCACTAACCGGGTCAGACTTAGATTGAATGAGACAAAGAGGCAGAGCGGTGGCGTGGTGACTACACCAACATTACCTACCATCCAGACAAATGTGCTGAAAAGCAGACGCCTTTAATGTACATAACTTGATTAACTGCAGTTGTGCTTTTTTTTCAGCCAAATTCATATAGATGAAAACAGAAGCCAATTTCTGTTTAATGATGCAACTGTACATGTTTCTTTTTGTTGTGGCAACATGCTAATCACTTCATTTATTTCTCATTACCTACATTAATAGAATTGGCTGTCATGTAGTTTTGGAAACCTCAACTGTGATGAAAAGAAAACAGATTAAAAAGGTTGGGGTAATTGCAGGCTTAATTTTCTCATGATAGATTCCTAAAAAACAAGGCAACTCAGTGAAATTAGCTCCCATTTTAGAGTTCAGTTAACTAAATGCTTCCAGCTCCTTATAATGATTCAAAACGACTTCGGCACAAAAAACCCGTGTTCTACGGCTTTCTGTATTTGTCAGGGCAGGGCACACAGATATGCATCAATCAGCCCACTAAAGACTGCCTGGAGCAGGCTGCAGGAAGAAGTCACATCTGTATGTAGGTTAGAAATAAACAAGGACACCAATCTATGCTTTCTGTCACGCTCTGTGCTAATTGGGACTTTCTGATCCACCTTGAACTGATTTTAGAAGGAAATCATTTTTACCACTTTTCATGGGCGGCCACTTACCTGTGATATTTCAAGCTTTTTATTTTATGATGAAAATAAAACCCAACTACCCACTAGGGTCGATTGTACTGTGGTAATTGACTCAGTTGCCATCCAACCGAGTCCCTGAATCGATCCCCAGCCCTGTCACATGCCAAAGTGCTCCTGGGTAGGACACTAAACCCCATGTTGCCCCCACTGCCCGGGACACCCATAGTGCCGGTCTAAAGCCTGGATAAATGGGGAGGGTTGTGTCAGGAAAAGCCTGATATGTAGTGGTGAGAAAACTAATATTTTAGTAGCTCTGGCAAAAACACAAAACATCATGTATATTACATATTAGAAACATAATGTATATTACATATTAGAAACATAATGTATATTACATATTAGAAACATAATGTATATTACATATTAGAAACATAATGTATATTACATATTTTACGCACATACACTGTTTCTTATTGAAATGTGTGTATTATCTTGTTGTACCCTGAAATAAAAGCATAGAGCATAAACAGCTGACCGTAAACTTCTGACTTACAGTGTCCATGTAGCCAGTTCTGGCAGAGTAAACAGCTGAACACATTCTTCAGCATTCTTTCAGAAATCATTTTGAAAGCTCTCAGCAGCTCTGCTGCAAACGTTCCCATAAGAGTGTGACGATTAAAGGCTGCTTTTCTTTTGCTCTTCTGCCCAGTTCATACCAAACCAGTTCGATGGGGTTTAAGTCTGGAGACTGAGCTGGGCACTTCATGTTTTCAAGCTTCCTATCTTCTTTTTTTTCCTAAGGTAGCTCTGGCATAGCTTGGACTTGTTTTGAGTCATGGTCTTGATGCCGGATGAACCCCTGATCAGCCAGGTGCATACCAGAGGAACCGCATGGTGTTGCCGAATGCCGTGGTAGCCGGTTGGATTCAGGGTGCCTCTCACTACGTACGAGTCAGTGGCCCTAAATCCACCAAAACATCCCCAGACCATTGCACTTTCTCCTCCGTGGTTGACCGTTGATGTTGCAGACTGATGTGTAATTCCTTCATGTACATTATTTTCAGTTTTGGGTACCCATGCCTTTGTTTTTCTAATTTCCACATTTAAATATCTATCATTTGAAGCTATTAATTGGACTTTAACATAAATATTAATTCCAGAAATGCATACACTGAATTTTGATTATCAAACTGAAGTTCTTTATATTTTCCATGATAAATTACTTGATCTGATCTCATGACCTGATTAATTTTTGTGTAAGACACCAGGAGTGCTGTGCTAAAGAAGTTACTAAATAAATAAATAAATGAGGACAAGCTCTCTAATGGGTCAGTGTAAAGGTGGTTTCTCTTGAGCAGACAGTGGACCCAGCATACTCACAAACTGTACATATATAAATAATGTACTGCTCCGGAAATCTACAATTTTTACTGATTTCATTTAAGAAAAACGAAAAAAAAAGACTCCATGACTCTGAGGTGAGGTTCAGTATTTAAGAGAAATAAAATATTAACAGTACAAAATCAGAGATAAAAGTTTAAATAGTTTTACTTTCAGTTATTAATATTCCTGAGGCCTGATTTCATTGTGTGGATCAGTGTGACTGTTTCTCATGCGCCAACACCAGATACAAGACCCAAAACACGCACGTCTAAAGTAACGAGGCCCATCTGAGTGACCTGCACGTTGATTTGCTGCCACTAGAGGCTGCTAATGATGGCAAATGATTTATTTTTTGTGTTGTTGAGCTGCACAACCAGTCCTTCACACAGTAAGAACGGCTCCAGACAGCAGCTCCCTGCAAACCTGCACATGTGCTGCTGCGTGGAGATAAAAACATCGGATAGTTGGAATATCGTTTAAGGGTTGTTATCTGTAATTTCTTAAATTTCAAAAGACAGTGCCATGAGTTGTGAGGGCTACTGTTAATACTTGTGACAATCAGGGAGAAGAAAAAAGAGAACAAGACTGTGTTTTAAATATTTTACAGGAAAGTCCACCTGTTTAAAGCTAAAGTTTGAGTAAATGGAAGTTGAAGTGCAATTACGTACTCGTATACGTATTATACTTCGTATAATTTATGTCTCTAACATCGAAAAATTGATTTTGTTCTATTAATTTTTTCTATTATTTTTTAAACATTTTATTTTCTTCTGAGTGGGGGTGGGATGGGTAAGTATTGGTTATATCTCTATTTACATAGTTTCACAACAGTCTCTTCCTTCTAAACTGGTTCCTACACACAAAAGGAAGTGAAGTGCAGGTGGGGGTGAAGGATTTGAAAGCGTATGACTTTGTTTCCATTTTTGTCATTACTTATTTAGTTTACAGCAGAGTTAAAACAAATGAAATGGAGGGTGACACCAAAGTACAGGCAGGGAAAAAGGGAAAATCAGAAACTTCAGCATGTGTCAACAGTAGTGCATTTTTATTTTTTAAAGTGTTTAAAAGTTTTTATATGTAAGATTTACACGTTAAATGTTTTTCAAATCAAAATTCATCAATGCCAGGACTCAGAAGAATCTCCTTCTAGATGGTATTGGACAGGCATTCAACCAATCAGAGACAAGCTCAGGACACAGGAGGAGCAACAACCAGGCTGCAAACAACAGAAGGCATCCAGAACGGCAGTGAAGACACTTCTGTTGGCTTTGCTTATTGAGACAAAGTTTTATTAGGAATTTTGCAGCTGTCGTGGTTGTTTTGAATCCTGGGTCTTGGCCTGTACGAGTCATCGCAGAAAGCCCAACACCGCCCCGTCGCGATCGGTTCAGTACATGTTGTACCATTGAAAATGACTGGGATTAGGAGTGCAGAAAATGTCTGCAAAGCGAATGAGTACGAGTGGCTTAACTAGATACTGTGTGTACTGACCCAGAAGAGCAAATCATGAATCCTTGCAACTATGTCACTGTCTCTAAATGTGTTTATGGTTTTTCTTCCACATTGGAGCACAACAGCTGCTTTTAGAAAATAAAACGAGGTCTGCAACAGGTCAAAAAGTTTCTGTTTGCTTCGCTAGAGAGGAACTCGAGTATTAGGACGCGTATCAGGGACGCCAGGTGTATATGCAACAAACGGTTTATATTTTAGAATGAAGACACAGTACCATGTGCATGTATGTTTTATACTTCACAGGTTTTCACATATAAATAAGTGCAAAAACATTCAAGAAGAAAAAAGAGTTAATCGATACTTGATTGAAATTGCTGAAAACTGAGAATGTAAGATGTTTATCAGTGTATGGTGCGTAACACCAAGATAAAACGTTTTTCCAAACCGGATGACACCTTTAGGGGTTAGTTTTATAAAACACTGACCTGCCACTCAGGTGTTACCAAAATTCAGCACTTCTTTTTTTTCTTCTGTTCTGGTTTATCAAAAGAGCGGTGATGTCCTTCATTTAACCCCGTTTTCTAGAAATGTGTTTTCTAGAAATTCGCTTTCTAGAAATTTCTAGAGATTGATTCTAGTAATCAAAATCAACCTCAAGAAGTACCAGGCCCATTTCATCAGAAAAGTCTGCAAAGTGAATAAGTATGAGTGGCTTAACTAGGTAGTGTATGTACTGACTTAAAAGAGCAAATCACGAATCTTCAACTATGTCACTGTCTCTAAATGTGTTCATGGTTATCCTTCCACATTGGAGCGCAGCAGCTGCTTTTAGAAACTGGTGCAAAACTAAGAAAAAATATTTTACCAAAAAAGTGTATTGTACTTCTGTGACATAGTAAAGCTATTTAAAAAAAAAAAAAGTTCTCCTGAAAAAACTCCAAAGAGGACGTGCGTAAATGACCACTTCTGCAGACTGAGACTCCGTCATGGCTTATAACAATCACGAGGAGGTGACACACAAACCAGAGCCAAAAGAAGTCAGATTATGGTTTTCAGGTTTTTCCTGTACTTGTACTTTCAATACATTGTAGATTTTCATGCATCTAAAAATTCCGCGGATTCGCAGATTCCACAGCAGACAACGGTGCTCCTGAAAAGCCAGAATGCCTGGTTTGTCGTCAACACTATTCTCACTTTATTTAACATGACTATGAAGCATATTTGCATAATGCACACCTCAAATACAACTGTTGCCCTCTTTCATTTTGAATTAAATCAGCCTTTCTAAAGGAGTGCTTTGAAAAGGCATTCAGAGGGTGACTGTATAGCACTACGGGTTCGGCTATTTACGGGTTGTTTTTTTTTTTGGTTTTTTTTGTATTTCATGATCATACTGACAAGAATGATCATGAAAAACAAAAAAATTCTTTCTTGTCAGTGTGGACATCGTGCACACGCTGTATGTACGATGCACCGAAATTAGTCTCTGCTTTTAACCCATCAACTAGTTTCACTAGTGAGCAGTGGGGCTGCTAGCAGGGCAGCGCCCCGGGGAGCAATTGGGAGTTAAGGGCCTTGCTCAGGGGCCCCCAGTGATTTACCATGGTGGCCAGCCCTGGGTCCTCCACGCCCAAGCCCACCACTGTAACCACTAGGCCACCACTTCTTCAATCACTCTATTATGTAGACTTTAAAATAAATAAAGTTGCTTAATTCTCTATTTCACAAAGCATGGCTTGTCAAAAATCCGTATAGAACCTAGAACCTTTTTAAGTCGCTTTACATCTGCTTCACGAGTGGATGTCTGTCATTTGGTTTTGGTCATACAGCTCTTCATTCCTATGATTAAAAAAAAAAAAAAAGAGTTGCAAAAACGTTTTCTATTTTGTACTTAAAAGCAGAAAAAAATTCTACGATAATTTAGGCTTGACAGCATATACATGGCACATATATTGTTTTTCTGGGTCAAATTCAAGCACGTATGAAGCATTTTTCAAGGTCATTTTGTAAACTTCTCCACCACTTTGCGTGAGCGGTGGTAAATAACATAATTATATAAATACATGTACATAGATGGTCCTCGGGTGCCACTTTCCTGCATGTTTTAGGTGTCTCCCTGCTCTATCACACGTGCCCGACACAAATGACTGTGTCATAAACAGACTTGTGCAGACCATGATGATGAGCTGATGACAACCAATAATTGGAATCAGGTGTGTGGATACAAGGAGACTCTAAAACATGCAGGACAGTGGTTCTCACAGTTGCCTCCCCCTGCACTAGTTGGTGAGGAATCATTTATGCTTATAGTAAGGGGATACAAATTGTTAAGAGCAAGAGACAGACATCACTGCTATGTAACGTTAGTAACACAAAGCATTACAGTATTCCATAGTCTGAGGATGGTCTGCTTTATTTATTCAGTCAGAGCTGAATAAACACTACCAGAGAAAGACTGTAAGTTTCTACCTGGTTGTTTCAGTCGAACACACAGTGTTGACCTGTTTCTCCATTTCATCTAATATGCATTTTCAGATTAGACACCAATACTTTCCCTGAATGAAGAACTTGTGTGTAACGTGCATTGCGGAGTGCAAATGCAAGAGTGTTATTCCTTTAATGTTGCCTGAAGCCAAGTCGAGGGGAGGGATGGGGAGTCGGGAGGTGTTATTGAGTGGTTCATGCGATTCTCTACCACAGTTTACCACAGATACTGCGATTTAGAAAAGGTGCACGGCCTTTGCAGGATTCTCCTCGTGACATACATTACACACACAGACACACACACACATTTATTTCTAACCAGTTAAAAGGACAACGTTTCATCAGGAATGAGCAGTGGTGTGTCACCGGCGAGACGGTTAAACGATCACACAGACTCAGGCCCAGCTGGAACATTTTCTTCTTATTTTTATTTTAGGCTCTTAGCAATTATTTTTACTTTTTTTTGTCTACAGCGTTCAGTGACTCTTTTAAAAACATAAAGGGGGCTAGAATTTTTGTAAACAAAACATTAAAATCAAATATTTTAAGCACCTGTACAAGGTCTAAACATATTCTGGGTGTCTGAAATACCTCCTCTTAAACACAATCCCGTTACTTTTCAAACATCAAACACTCACATCAGAGTAGAATTATCCAGCTTTTCCATTTTTATCTCCACCTGACCTCAAATTATGTTGCATTTGCTGTACCTTGCAAGGCTATAGCAGGGATTTCTAGAGGCACACCCTGCAGAGGGGGAGAGGGGATTAATTGCATTTAAACAGCTGATTCCACGGCCATAAAACCAGCTTTCATGAACAAAGGTCTAAAGAGAAGCTTGAAAAAAGAGGTGTTGTACTGTATCACTGAGGTGATTTGACTAAACATGTCAAAGACATTTCATCAAAACCTCAGGAAATTGTGTCAGTTCTTAACAACAGCTCCTTTTCCTCTTCTTCTTTTGGCTTTATGGGGTCTTTTCAGTGGATCATTTGCTTCCATCTTCTGTCCTCTGCTTCCTGGTCTATCAGCAAGTGCATTTCCTTCTTCCCCATATCCAGAAATGTCTTTCGTCTTCCCCTTTTTCTTGCCTGTCAGTAAGTAGCAAGTAAAACACAGCTTAATATTAAGGCCTGCTTAAGTTCTTCATATTGAAAGGAAAATCATGAGGTGCAGTTTACAACTTGAGCCCCTGTTGGTGCTGACTGGCCATACTTGGATATCTAGCCTGGTCTTCAGCAGCAACTACTCATCTGTATCTGTGCTCACCATCTATCTGGTAACACTGAGAGTGAAAACACAGCACAGGCGCTCAGAACACCATCTCCTATCTGCCTAAAGCTTCAAATCGTCAGGCACCATTATGTGTCCTCAGTGGTTGTAAAGTTGATTATTCCTGTCTTAGTCATCTTGTGATAACACACTGCCATTATGCGAGTGACTGTACATGTGAGTAAGGACACTGGAAGATGATCTGATCTTTTAATGAAAGATCAGTGACGTCATTTTAGATCCTCTCATTATCTCTTAACCAAAAGAGGCTAGTGCGTAAGCTGTGTACGGCAGAAAGGTGAGACAGGTGAGAGCTCATTTCAAGAAGTGCTCGCTCCTTCACATGCTCACACATAAGCATAAACACTTTAAACTTAGTTCACTCACACACAGATACTTAGCCGAGCTCTCCCTGCTGACATTTCCTTGTGAGATGTCATTATACGATAAAGAGGAAGCTATCAGGAAACCGCTTAAACACTACTTCCTGTCTGTTGCCATGGCGACCACCTCGTTCTGCAGTTGCACATTTTACCACGACTTTACTCAACTTAATTTCTTGCAGACAGGCAAAGTGGGAGGAAAAACAAAGAAGCAGGTGTGTTTGAAAGTGGTGGGCCGACTTCCTGCGCAGACACTCCTCTTGGTCCAGCTGGGGACCAGCGTGCCCTCCAGACCCGGACATCTGACAACAATTAACATTTGTGAGTGTTCAGTGGACATGTCGTTTTGTGAATGGTCTGAGTCTCAGCCAACAGCAGTTCAGCACAGCTGGTTGTCATTCAGAAATGAACAAAAAAAAAAATCATAAATCCAGACGCAGGGGACATTTTCTGTTTTCAAGTGAAATTTTGAATTCACACCTTCGGACTCTGCTATTCTACCTCAAGTGTATTTTAATTTTTCTCATTGAGATAGGGTAGGTTTTAAACAAAGCCTTAAATCATAAAAGCAAGACTGTCCTTGAACCTTTATTACTTTATGATCTCACAGCAGAGAAACGTACCTCTCTGAGGGGGGTGACCTTATAAAATATAATGTGTTTATAAATGCAAAACAGAATATTTCAAATCCTCCAGAGAATTAAATATGAAATCATTCTAGCACGTATGTGCTTGCAGTAAGCATGCAGATAGACAACTACACATGTTTATTGAAGAACGTGTCAAAAAAAAAAGTCTTGTTCCACAAATGTGTATAAATTTTAAATTGTGCAAGTTTATTGCTTGATTGGACATTCATGTGTCAGTGAGATAAGCTTGTGGCTACTCATTGTTTTGATTTGCCCGTGAACAAGAGACACTGACAGGAGCCACATTCCAGCAAAGGTGAGCTCACACACAGGGGTTTAGGTTAAACCGCTCCCCTTTCAAATGGCTGCATCACTGGATCACTGGCGAATTCTTTCTGGGGGTTTTCACTTGTCAGAGCACGCAGAGGCACAACGTCAGCATTGCAGCGAGCAGACAGATTCAGAGAGAGCGCCAAAGGTGTGGTGAGTGAGGCCAAGAGAGACAGACAAGTTGTGAAGTGTCTGAATTTAAATTTCAAAAGGGAAACACAAGACAGAGCAGCGACAGAAAGAGAGGGAGACAAAGAGACACACGCATGCTGAGGGGTGTGTCATAGCAATTTAGTTCCTCAAGGAAGTAAAACTCAACATTATCTTAAGACAGGGTGGTGAGCACTGACAGAAGTGTTGCAAGAGAGTTGTTTTTATGGGTTTTGATTTTGTTGATGGAAATGAAGATATCTTGGTGAATTAACCAGCCGGTGCTGTCAACCTGATACACAGAGCAGAGACAGAGGGACATCTGACACACACGAGGAGGGAGGGGGACTCGGCAAACATTCAGGTAAGACTTTTATGTATCCGCCAGCTAGTGAGGGAAAAAATAAATAAATCGTAGGACCTAAATACTGTTATCTTTCTATCCTGGTTCGTACAAACTAAAGTTAGTCCTCTGCGGAGACGTGACTGGAAACTGAGTGACTTCTTTCCACTTCCCCATCTTGAGCACGAGTTGAGTTACAAATGTTCGCAGTCATGCTGCAACAAGTACAGTAACAGGCACAGATGTCAAACTCGCGGTTGTTTGCACAGGCTGGGAGCTGTTCAAGTCAAATCTCGAGATAGTGGACTTTCCCTTCCTCACTACCCGACTTTGATTTATAGCCAGTTAAGACTCAGCCAAAAACAGTAAAATGTTGCAATAACTGGCAGTGGACTGCAGGAACAGGGGTCAGGCGCTGGTGGTGGCTCTCTGCTGGTGACTCCTCGCCGCTGGGCCAACGGCTCTGTTTCGCTTCCCTTTTAGACAGATGTGCGGCAGGCTGGTACAACGACAACTAAAAGTTGTGCAATATTGAAAGAGAAGGCACATTTTGTGCTTTTAAGTGGTTTCCAAATGTTTTTCTGTCTGCTTCTTTGTGAAAGCGGTTTCATTTAAACAAAAGGCAATTTTTAAAGTTTATTAAGATAACATGTCAATAACATAATAACAAGTTACACAAACGTTTAAGAGGAAAAGCAAGATTTCAAACTCAGTTCTTTTGCCACAGTTTAGGGGAAATGACGTTCATCCTGGTTAGATAAAAAAGAACATCTTTAAAAAGAAAGGCTGCAGACTAACAGCACAGATATGTGGTATCTTTATCACCGTTTCGTCTTCTCTGATTGATCACCAGGAAAAGATTATTTGCCATCATCATTCCAACACTTTGTTAAACTTTCTACAGATTGCTTGCTTGCATTTTATCTGGCTGAGTGGCATGACCTCTGTGCTTTTCCTGGAACAGGCCCATTGTTCAACAGCCTGTATGCAACTAAAAGACAGCACCTTTGCAATCTCTTTGGCAACGGACAAGTCTACACAACCCCAGGTCTTGGGCTGAAACATGATGGGAATGCCTTAAAGCTAGCAGGGCCCTTCGGCAATCTAAGAAAAGTGCAAGACGCATTTTGATTGGCCCAACCAGACGGCGACCCTCTGAGCCCTGTAACCTTCATACACGTCTGAAGTGCTAAAACATCACAAGCACTATATAATAACAAACCCTGTGCTTTTCTTTTATTCACAAAAACCTGCATGCAACAAACACCAGAAACTAATTTTACTCTAAAAATACCTTCATGCATTCAAGCCCATACATGCACACGATCGTTGTAACTGAATGCTGGACTCATTTGAGGAATGCTAAATATTTACCTCTACTGCCCGCCTGGACGACCCCACTTGTCAGAAATGTGGACTCGCTTTGACTGTCCACTAGCCTACAAAGATTCACTGCTGCCTGAAATGCATTCGGACCTTCTCTGCACGGGACATTTCTCTGCGTTGTGTTGTTTTCCTGGCATTATTGGACATATAGTTGCTCGTCAATTCCTGCAGGCTTTTGGGAGGCAACAAACATGTAATGTGCATGCTTCCTAGTGGATGTCAACATCAAGCTGATAAATGTTCAAAAGCCCTCTTCAGTCCAACTGTACGAACAAATTACCATTTAACAAGGGCAACAAAACAATGTCCATTACAGAAAAGTGTTTTCATGCCAATCTGCTGCGTTAACATAGAATTGTTTTAGTGCTCTCCAAACAGCTTCAAACCCCTAATAGAGCTGCTTAAAAAAAATAAAATAAAAGCGTAAACAGAGAAAAGGCAGAACAGCGGCCTGTCTCTTGCTGTGGAAGTCTCATTGTGTGGAATTCTGTCTAATGACTGCACACTGTTAAAAGTCCTTCAAGCCCCTGTAGTCTTTTTGGCAAATAAACAAGAATGAACCATAAATCTGAAGTGGCTATCACACGTCTCCACTTTCATTATCACTTTTTAGGCAAATTAATCCAATGAATGTTCTTTAATGCCCCACGGGAGGCCCAAAGCTTTTCTAACTAAGCCAGCTCTTATAAATGTGACACTTGTTCAAAATTAATGGCTGTGCATGCAAAATACTACCGAGATATACTATAACAGTCACTTTTCCCTGAATCAATCAGGCCAAGGGAGAGGAGCTCTACATGATAGTTTAAATATATATTTAATGCAACTGCATGACTTGTTCACTTATTAAATAACCAGTGATTTGTTGGAGTGATTTGTTCACATTTCTGACATACATCACATGATCTGGAGAAAATAATCTTATAAATAACCCTATATAACACACAAACAGTGGTAGACCCGACCAAAGTAATAAAACTAGCCACCGTGAGCTCACTTCTCCTTCTGGTCCTGTAGCACTAATGCAATGTACGAAGAGCTTGCACAGACCTGTCTCAGCTATGCAGCCTGCTGCAATACATGCTACTGGTAAATACTTGTCCACACAAGCAAGAAGTGGGACTTATAGGAGAAAACTGCACCGAAACATGTTGAGCCTTTCTTCTGAGTTTCAAAACAGCTTCTGCACATGTGAGAATAACGGATGGACTCACACAGGAAGAAAGAGTAGACGGTTAACTCAGTGGCACAGATGTTTGCCAAAGATACTGTGCTTCTTTGTTGATTCTGTCTTACACCTCACACACTATGGATTAAGGCGAAGTGGATGCAAAGCATTTTGACTTAGACGTAATCTGTTGCATCCCTACCACTAGAGACGAAGCAACACTAAATATTCTACAGAGACGCCTTCTTTCTCCAGTTACTGTAAGATGCATGCTGGTTTGATACGTTCCAAAACTGATATGTTTGTGATGTGAGAAAGAAAGTTTCATTCTCAGTCTTTGTAAGCTCTTTTAATAGGAACATCGGATATATCAGGTGAAAGATGGCCTACAAGCACGACTTCAAACTGTGTTGACAATCAAAAGAAAATAGGCATTTTGTTTTGTCGTAGTGTGCTGTATGCAGGCTGATCATCTCCCAGGTGGGTTTGCAGTGATGGATGCTAAGTGTGCTTAAAATCTCAGTGGATAAATTAAAGGCCTCCGCCGAGTCTCTTCCATGGCACTTTTCCCTCATGGCATCATATCGTCATCTCAGATACAAAACAAATATTGTAACTAGCATGTTAAAAAAGCAGGCAGCGTATTAACAAAACAAGCTGCAAGTAAACTTTACATTTCAGGGAAATATGGACTTTTTTAATGAACAAACAAATATCCAAGTTTCAATGGTTATCACAGTTATACTTGGATGGATTTAAATGCGTCAGAAGTGCAACCTGAAAATCTGGATTACAGCGGCGACTTTGTGCTGCCTCCATGACAACATATGCTCGTCCTATTAACTTCACACCTCCAACAATTTCATTGACACAGCTGGTTTTTTAAGTGTTAAAAGACCTCAAACCATGAGCAGATGTAGTAAAATGGTTTGCCTACTTCAGAATCATCCTATAGACAGCATCATATTCATGTACTGCTGAACCTGGGTTTTTAATTTGCTGTAGTCTGGTGCACGATATGGATCATTAGGGGAATCATGTATGGCTGCAAAGAGAGACAAACACAACTTTGTGTGAAATGTGCAAAATACTGTATTCATGTTCTCCCCAAAGCTCAAAACAGCTGATCTGCAAGATTTACTGCAGTAGTTTTATTCACTCCAAAGCACAAACTTTGATCGAAATGCAAAATCTTCTCAAACACATAAGCAAAATGTTCTAGTATACCTCAACAGTTAAATGGCTCTTTGATTGTCAAGTGTCTTATTGAAATCAACATGTAATTTGAATTTGTCATCATAATTTAGGCAACCATGGATGCATTCAGCTCCAAGGACATGGCCTTGAAGGCACAGAAGAAGATCCTCAGCACCATGGCCACCAAAAGCTCGGTGCAAATGTTCATTGATGACACCACCAGTGAGATCCTGGATGAACTGTACCGGGTCTCCAAAGAGTACACGGGGAATAAAAGCGAGGCTCAGAAAGTCATCAAAGACCTGATCAAGATTGCGGTCAAGATTGGCGTGCTGTTCAGAAACAACCGTTTCAGCACAGAGGAACTAGGAGTGGCACAAGACTTTAAGAAGAAGCTCCATCAAGGAGCCATGACAGCCATCAGCTTCTATGAGGTACTCTGCCACATACTGTCAGCTAAATGTGCAAACACAAGTGTGCAAGGGTCTGACTGTGACAGAAAAGCTTTTATGAACAGCAAGCCCTTTACGGCTAAAACTCTTGGCAACTGCAAGAACTGCCCATATTTAAAAGATAACAAATCACTTACTGCACTTAATCACTCTAATGAAATATTTGTTTAGAGACAAAATGCACAGTTAAGTTCACTGAAAAAGATACAATTAAAAAAAAAGAAAAAATAAACAGTGTTAAAAGCTGGCAGCTAGTACAGTTCTTCTTCTCTTCATTCAAAACTCCTGTTTTATAATCAGCTTTGATAACATACGTATACAATTATATAATTACATTTGCAAGGCTGTAAATACATGTGTAAATTCATACTCTATAGTTTGCAGTTGTACCTAATAAATTAAAATGTATATTTTCTATTTTAAGATAATTAATGATAGTGATTATAGGGTGTCATTTATCTACAAATGGCCATAGTATCTGTAAATATTTGGTTATTACTGCTGATGGATAATTATACTAATACATCTTGTCTTTTGTACATTTGACGGTGTGTCCGTGTATCTTCTCTCTACTTCCTGTTCTACCTGCTGGTCTTCAGCAGGAGGGTCCCCCTCATGATCCAGGTCCTGGTCCAGGTGTCTTCCCCCTTATGATCCAGGTCCTGGTCCAGGTTTCTTCCCCCTCATGATCCAGGTCCTGGTCCAGGTTTCTTCCCTCTTAAAGGGGAGTTTTTACCTGCCGTTGTTTATGTAATAATTGCTCGGGGGTCATGTTCTGGTCTCTGGAAAGATCCTGGAGACAACTTGTGTTGTAATAGACGCTTTATAATTAAAATTGAATTGAATCTTCTAACTAGTTTATCTTCTGATCAATGCAGGTGGACTTCACCTTCGACAAGACAGTGATGGCAGACCTTTTGTCCAGCTGCAGGGATCTTCTGCTAAAACTGGTCAACACCCACCTCACCCCTAAATCTCATGGTCGCATCAACCATGTCTTCAACCATTACTCTGACCCTCAGCTCCTAACCAAGCTGTACGACCCCAGCAGCCCCTTCAGGCCCAACCTCACCAAGATCTGTAAAGGACTCAACAAACTGGTGGAGGACGGCACAATATGACATGCAAAAAGGGATTCCTGCCACAGACACTGGGAGATCAACCAGGAAAAACACCCAAGACTCTGGGCTGGTGGACAAAGTTTTTCTTACTGCTGCTGATGACTGGCAGTTTAGGACAAATTATTTGAAAAGAAATGTGCTGCCTCACAGTTCTCAAAGAACATGTGGGATAGAAATACAGTTGGTAGAGTCATTTTTCAAATTTATAACATGCAAAAGGTAACATGACTACTAAAAAGTATGCTTACCTATTTAAACAAAGAAACAAAGCATGCAAACCTGAACATAAAGATTTACACGTTATCAGTTGTTTTACAAGCCACATACCATTGCCCAATTTTTGATATTTGAGACCTATAAATGTTTTACTCAGAACTACTGATAATGCACATTCCAGAAAGCAGGACCTAAACCGCCTGGACAGACTTTCATGAACGAAGACAGGGAAAATGCCACTGTAAGACTTTACTGCCATCTGGTGGTTAACAGATAATGAAACAACAAAAGTGCACTGTGTTTCCTGAGGTGTTGAGATGACAATGCAGCCATTAATAAAGAAAATACACAATGGATAATTATTTTCATCAACATTTTGCACTGTCAAAATACAGTTATAGGCACATCAAGAAAGACATATTCCTCAAACAATAAGCTTGAATGGTAATCCAAGAACGTACTAGTTTTCTGGGCATTAGAGAGCAGTCTATAGCTGGGGTGAACATATCTATCGGACATACCGTGAAGAGACGGGGATGAGAATCAGCAACTCACAATCTGAGATCATGGATGGAAAATGGTGTAATGCCCTCTCGAGGTTAGGAGTGAGGTGCTGCCTCAAGTGGAGGACTTTAAGTACATCTGGGTTTTGTTCAAAAGTGTGGGAAAAATGGAAGTGGAGACTGACAGTTGGTGCAACATCTGCATAATGTCAACTGTACTGGTCTCTTGTGGTGAAGGAGGCTGAGCTAAAAGGTGAGGCTCTCCGTTTACCGTTAGTCAATGTTCGCACCCTCACCTATGATCACGAACTGTAGGTAGTGACCAAAATAACAAAACCACGAATACAAACGCCTAAAAGGAGCTTTCTCCCCAGGATGGCTGGATTCTCCCCATGACATGGCGTGATAAGTTTTGCCCTTTGGGAGGGACTCAGAGTAGAGTCGCTGTAGACTCATTGCAGATCGTTTCTATCTACATCTGGTGAGGATGTCCTCTCAACCCCTCTGTGGGGGCGTGTTTGAGGAATGCCAATTCAGGAGGCGGCTGTGAGGCAGAGCCAGGGCCCGCTGGAGAGATTACCTCTCTGCTTCGGCTGCTGTCCTGAGACCCAGACCTGAAAAACCAGAAGTAAATGGACGGAAGAACGGATATAAAATTCAAACACTAAGTGTTATCAGATATGGGAAAACAATGTGGCAAACCTGGCATCGTCCTACTGTAATGTAACTCCTCACTACTTAGTTTTGTGTAAATCCAATAATAAGAAGAAAAGTTTTGAAGTTTTTCTTGTATATTCAAAAATGTTTTATTTTAAAACTAACCATACAAAAAACATACATGAAGTCGAACACATGACCTAAAAAAATAAAATAAAATTACTGCCAAAACATTCTAAACAGAAATGCTCTTTTTCATAGTTTGGCTACATTGCCAGTGGCAAGAAACCCTTTTCTGCCGTTATAATTACAGTATTATAATTATAACTATATAATTACAGTGTTATCATTGCAGTGCATATGTATCAACATTCACTGGCTAGAGGATTTAGTTAGAAACATGTGATGCATAATTACATGCAAACCCCTTGTCATGTTTTCCAAACACGCTGTCATATGACTAACATTTCATGCTCTTATTTCCAGAATGTGAAAACAAGCCAAACATAAATCTTTTTTTCAAATATACAGTATGTCCCCACATATAAATAACACTATACTGTAGAATATTAATTAAGAGTCAGAAAATGTATGCTTAACTTCAGCAGCTATCAGGGTTGTTTGTGTGTGACGGTCTCTGGTCCTGGAGTCAAATCCCTGTATTGTTGCTTTCTGAGAAAATTACTTTTATGATCAGATTGAGATAAAAGAACTATTATGTCACAGTTCAAATATCTCATCTTCCCTCTCTTTCACCTTCTTGGTGAGTTTTGTGATAGTGAGCGGCACGGCTCCATGTGCAGCCTGCTGTTGTCTGGAGGACGAAGTGACACTCTGAGACCTCGTTAGCGGCCGCCAATCTGACGTCCTGCTGGAGCAAGCTGCTTCCAAGGCTGTAGTCCTGTCAATAAGAAGATAATCCAGTGACTTTACCTCTACAACTATGTGACTACATTTACGAATACTTGTATAATTGATTTGATACTATTGTCAGAGCTCAGTCTATAAATTATAAACCATGCAGGTAAAAATAAGAAAGTTTCCTTTGAACAGAAACATAAGAATAAAAGATGATGGTTAAGCATTTGTCAGCCAGGGAGGCCAGCCACGCTCAATGAGTGTATTAAGTATCTGTTTTAGTCATTACATGCTTCAATGTACTTTATTCAGTTGCTCTGGATGGAGTTCTGTTGACTGTGAAGTCTTTAACATATGGTTCACATTATTCAGTAACACCATGTCTCTGACAGCTATACAAGTTTAAAATTCATATTTGAAAATACAAAAAAATGAAAGACTAAAATCACAGTCATGGTTTCAAGGCAGAAATAAAACTAAAACTGTTAGGAGTTATATCCACTGTATTTCAGGGTGGGACCATGTGATGTCGCTCCTCAGTGAATTGTGTAGATATGTTGCCACTTTGAAGCAATTCCCACAACCAAAATTTAAAAATGGTTTCCAGATTAATGTGCAGCAATAATTGCTGCTCTAGGACCATTTCTTATATCTCTCTCTTGGCATTGTTAACAAAACATAAATGCAACAAACCAGCCGAATGCCAAAACATTTGCTTTTATAAATGTCTGCACACCTGCTTAAGATCATTTAATCAAGGACTGATTAGCAGCACCTGGCTGAAATTGACACTTTTAAACCATTTGGAAGCAGTAAGAGGTATAGTAAATATAGCCGTCGTGATTTTTCTCCATCAGTTTTGTTAAATAAACAATGTCACAGTGATAAAAACGTATGCTGTTGTGAGTGTGAAACAGACTGAAGAAAAGAAAAAAAGAGGATATTGATTCGATATAAACCTGTGAAACTACCTGTGGGGTGTACTCCATATGTATCACTAAAAGCTGCACTTTGGGGGTGGGCTGACATTAACAAATAAACAAATGGTAGAATGTTATTGATTAAACACATTCACACGTGAAATTCTAAATACCCATATCTGATCAGTACCTTTTCTCTGCTTCCTGGCATCCTCTCACTGCAGCCTGCTTGGACTGGCTTATCAGTTCATCCAACCTCTTCAAAAAATCCACAGGAGTAAGGTCTGACACTCTCTCTCCTCCATCCACTTGCTTATTGTCACTGGAGCTTCCCGTCGGCCCATTCTGAACAGAGCTGCCAACGCATTCTTCACAGTCCTCCTCACACAAATCCACCCCGTTGCTGCAACCATCCAAGTCTGACATTACAGGGATTGACAAGGACTTCTTCAGGAATATTGAGTCATTAGTGTATAGCCTGTTTGCTCTTTTGATTTGCTCCATCTGAAAAAGATAATTTCATTGCTAAACACAGGCGCCAGTATTAAGCTTTATCAAAATCCCATTTAGGCCTATGATGTTGGGTATTACATTTTACTTTATTAAATTAGAAAACATCCAGCATTCCAATTGCTCATGACATTTATGCGAGACAGTTAAAGTTTCCTTAAGCATGCAGCAATACATGTAAAGCCTTTGATTGGAGGTTTTTACACTATATGCAACAGGATCTGACTTTTTTTTTATTTATCTAAAAAGAAAGCTATACGAATTATACATTAAGATTAAAAAATAAACCCTTGAGAATGGGTAATACTTAATTTGAAAATCGATGTATTGGAAAATTGTTGAAGGACATGAGATAGAGTCATACTTTATTTCTATGCACGTTTAAATGTATTATCAAAAATCACAACACTCTTTTTGCAACTATTAAAAACGAAATAAAACTGTACTTACAGACACTCCATATTTCAGGGCCAGACCTTGTAACGTTTCTCCTGGCTGAATTACGTGTTCAACGCGTCTTTGACGAACAGGAGACAGCGGAGACCGGATCAAACTGCCGTAAGACCTGGTCCGGTTTCCCCGGAGGAGGCCGCGGCCGCCGCCGCCGCCGCCCCTGGATGACGAAGCCGCGCGCTCTCCGGACATTTCCGAGGAACATTTATGTAGTTACCACCACAACCGGTGGTAGAATATGGCAACGAGCAACCATTAAAGTCGCCAACTTCGTAGGAGGATCACCTTTCTTTTAGGTAACATATTAAACTCTCGTAGACTAGCACTTTAGTTAGCTTGCTGGCTGACCTGTCAACGTCTTTTTTCTGAGGGTCAACTTGCTTCTGTATGACCAAAATGATGATATTGGTTGAACGTCTTCCACAGGCAAATATAAAAGCTCACTCAATCATAAGTTAACCATACCCTACTTGTCAAAAACCAACCAAAAAGTTGTCTAGAACGTGGGAACACAAACGTGTCCATGTCTCCTGAGATAAGCTGAAGCGTGTTGCCATGGCTCCGACTTCTGTGACTAGGCATTATTCGTCACGAACGATGCGTTTAGGTTGCGTGGGATAACCGCCAAGATGCTATGTTGACGCACATTAAATTACTTTAGGACAGTTACTCGTTGACATCTAATTTGACGTTACACATACTTACAAATACCGTGTACTTAAAATATACACTGCAGATGATGTCTTACGGAGTAACATATATGTTCAAATGTTTAAACCATATAAAGAAAGAAAGAAAGAAAGAAAGAAAGAAAGAAAGAAAGAAAGAAAGAAATCCTGTTAGCAGTTTTAAGTTTTAATTTTTCCAAGAATTTTCCAAGAAATTATATACTTTTTCCAAGAAATTATATACTCACACACACGCAACCGAAAAGCCAAAACTGTATGTTCCATAAAAGTTTATGGCTCCACAAATATTACATAAAATTTTGAATAAACGTTTTGAAGTTTATTTTTCCCACTTGTTCTTCCTGTCTGCGAACGCAGCATTGCCGACCGGAATTATCTTGACGTCACCTTTAAAACGCTAACCCTTTGTTTAGTACTAGCATTCGAAATAAGAAACATAATAATTATGTCATTTAAGAGAGAAGGAGATGACAAGAGTCAGCTCAACATCCTAAAGGTGATGTTTATTTTACGTTAATTGTTTTCTTCCTGCAGTTTTTAACATCATATTGCATGTTGTTAGCATCCTATTAGCTCAGCGGACAGTTGACAACTTTTGTTTTTTTTTGTTCAACTTTCATCTTTTGTTTTTCAGAAAAGGCGCGTTGCAGACCTTCTGTCTCATTTTATCCCAGAAGACGAGGCTGCTCTAATGAAAAATGGAAGGTGAAATTATCTTAAAGCTAAATTTGAGGAAGGCAGAAAGTAGCTCACAACTGTTGTTTTGGTCTCCAGGTTCGCGTGTCTGGTGTGTTGACTGGTGTCGTTGGTCTCCAGGTTTGGTGTCTGGTGTGTTGAATGGTTTTATTGGTCTCCAGGTGCGCGTGTCTGGTGTGTTGACTGGTGTCGTTGGTCTCCAGGTTCGCGTGTCTGGTGTGTTGACTGGTTTCGTTGTTCTCCAGGTTTGGTGTCTGGTGTGTTGACTGGTTTTATTGTTCTCCAGGTTCGCGTGTCTGGTGTGTTGACTGGTTTTATTGTTCTCCAGGTTCGCGTGTCTGGTGTGTTGACTGGTTTTATTGTTCTCCAGGTTCGCGTGTCTGGTGTGTTGACTGGTTTCGTTGTTCTCCAGGTTCGCGTGTCTGGTGTGTTGACTGGTTTCGTTGTTCTCCAGGTTTGGTGTCTGGTGTGTTGACTGGTTTTATTGTTCTCCAGGTTCGCGTGTCTGGTGTGTTGACTGGTTTTATTGTTCTCCAGGTTCGCGTGTCTGGTGTGTTGACTGGTTTTATTGTTCTCCAGGTTCGCGTGTCTGGTGTGTTGACTGGTTTTATTGGTCTCCAGGTTTGGTGTCAAGTGTGTTGAATGGTTTTATTGGTCTCCAGGTTTGGTGTCTGGTGTGTTGACTGGTTTTGTTGGTCTCCAGGTTTGGTGTCTGGTGTGTTGACTGGTTTCGTTGGTCTCCAGGTTCGCGTGTCTGGTGTGTTGACTGGTTTCGGTGGTCTCCAGGTTCGCGTGTCTGGTGTGTTGACTGGTTTCGGTGGTCTCCAGGTTCGCGTGTCTGGTGTGTTGACTGGTTTCGGTGGTCTCCAGGTTCGCGTGTCTGGTGTGTTGACTGGTTTCGTTGGTCTCCAGGTTCGGTGTCTGGTGTGTTGACTGGTTTTGTTGGTCTCCAGGTTCGGTGTCTGGTGTGTTGACTGGTTTCGTTGGTCTCCAGGTTTGCGTGTCTGGTGTGTTGACTGGTGTCGTTGGTCTCCAGGTTCGCGTGTCTGGTGTGTTGACTGGTTTCGGTGGTCTCCAGGTTCGCGTGTCTGGTGTGTTGACTGGTTTCGGTGGTCTCCAGGTTCGCGTGTCTGGTGTGTTGACTGGTTTCGTTGGTCTCCAGGTTCGCGTGTCTGGTGTGTTGACTGGTTTCGGTGGTCTCCAGGTTCGCGTGTCTGGTGTGTTGACTGGTTTCGGTGGTCTCCAGGTTCGCGTGTCTGGTGTGTTGACTGGTTTCGTTGGTCTCTAGGTTCGCGTGTCTGGTGTGTTGACTGGTTTCGTTGGTCTCCATGTTCGCGTGTCTGGTGTGTTGACTGGTGTCGTTGGTCTCCAGGTTCGCGTGTCTGGTGTGTTGACTGGTGTCGTTGGTCTCCAGGTTCGCGTGTCTGGTGTGTTGACTGGTGTCGGTGGTCTCCAGGTTCTGTGTCTGGTGTGTTGACTGGTGTCGTTGGTCTCCAGGTTCTGTGTCTGATGTGTTGACTGGTTTCGTTGGTCTCCAGGTTCGCGTGTCTGATGTGTTGACTGGTTTCGTTGGTCTCCAGGTTCGGTGTCTGGTGTGTTGACTGGATTTGGTGGTCTCCAGGTTCGCGTGTCAAGTGTGTTGACTGGTTTCGTTGGTCTCCAGGTTCTCGTCTCTGGTGTGTTGACTGGATTTGGTGGTCTCCAGGTTCGGTGTCTGGTGTGTTGACTGGATTTGGTGGTCTCCAGGTTCGCGTGTCAAGTGTGTTGACTGGTGTCGTTGGTCTCCAGGTTCGCGTCTCTGGTGTGTTGACTGGATTTGGTGGTCTCCAGGTTCGCGTGTCAAGTGTGTTGACTGGTGTCGTTGGTCTCCAGGTTCGCGTGTCAAGTGTGTTGACTGGTGTCGTTGGTCTCCAAGTTCGCGTGTCTGATTTGTTGACTGGTTTCGTTGGTCTCCAGGTTCGCGTGTCTGATGTGTTCGTCCCGTCCAGTGTTTGACTCGGTCGACATGCTGACAGTTCACAGACGAGGGAGGAAACATCTGGAAGGTGACACAAATTCAAGTTGTTCTTATTTTGCAATTATTTAATTGGCTGTGGTAACGAAAAAAGATTTGTTTTTAAATATAACATTCAGTTGGCAGGCTTGTTTCCAAAAACAGAATTACATGAAAATATGCTGAGGTTTAGGTTCAGCAGGTTATGGGGGGGTTCAGCCCCCCTTCCCCCGAGACCAGCTGACTACCTGAATTAACTGTGACCATCATTCCTTGGTATGTGTGAAAGAATGGTTCCGCGAGCACGAGATGAGATTTTCGCACATGGATTGGAGTTCTTAACTTCATTGAGAATCTTTAGGATGTGGCAGAACTTTACACAGCGCTTCGACTTTCCCATCGCCAATGCAAAATCCCAATGAAAAATTAAGCATTTCTAGGTGGAAATAAATGTGATACTGTGCAAACTTGTCAAAGTGATACCTCATTGAGCTAGAATTATAATCAAAGTGGTCCAAGAAATATTTTTGGCATGACATTATATTGTATATATTATAATAAGATGTATTGTTTCTTTTATATGTTGTTTTTGTTTTTTTTAATGTTGTGTGTTTTTATTCAGGATTAAAAGCATTCTATGGCAAAAAAGCAAAACTGAAGAATGAAATAACAAAAAGACAACACGAAAACTATGTCAAGGCTGAAGATGGACCACAGTTTGGTGACTTGGTTTGTAATCTTGCTGTTCTGTACTGCAGAAATCAAAATGTTTGTGCATGTGCACATGTAAATATGTATTGTATATAGGCGCATATACATTTTGACAGTTTTTTTCTCTATACATTATTAATACTGAGTGTTTAGGCCGTGACTGTTGCATCACTTGAGCATCATTTTGCATTGTTTTTGTACAAGAGTTAAATGAAGTGCACGCCTGCTGTCATTGAGGAATACTTTCTCAGTGGTAAATGTGGTACATGTATGTGTGAGTCCTGTCCTGTAGACGGGAATCAGCCGGACAGAAGATAAATGAGTCATTGCTAGGAAACAACATGAGCTGAACAAACAGTCTGTCCTCAACTGACACTTTTAATCTGTGTTGTTGTCCTGTGTGATATGTGTTATATAGTGTTCCTACGACTACCATATGACCCTGACAAATTACACCCTGCTGAACAAATTTGAAGCTGTCTGTGGAAAACATGAACACAGCAAGCAGACAGACAGACAGACAGACAGACAGACAGACAGAACATTGTGTCTGAGTGAGCTCACAATAGCATTCAAGAGACAAGTGCTCAGGAAATGTTTTCTTGGGATTTCAGGAGCCCTCCAGTTCAGCCCCTTTACTGGTACAAACACGCCGACTCACCCATCACGCTTTACTGAAGACTGCTCCATATAACAGCTGTCACAGAAAAATCCGGTGTGTTTTTATTTCTTGTGCCAAATCCCGTTCACATATTACATCTCACAGTGAAAAGCACAACTTTAAACATGTTTTTGTCTTTCTTTGCAGCACAAAATCTGAGAGAGGAACACAGAACACCAGCCAAACCCCTCCTGGAAACATTTGCAATAATATGCCATCTACACATTGGAAAATTGGAGTTTCAAATAATTTGACACAAAGCAATTCTAGTGACTGTAATACGGGTGAGCTTTATCCCTGGACATCTGTGATATTCAGGATTTATGTTTAAGAAAGCCAAGAAATGCTTCAAGGGCTGTTTTGTTTGCTGTTCTAAAGAGTCAGGTTCCTCAAAAGGCGTCGGACCTCCGGCTGCAGACACACAAGTGGCAGAACCGATGACGGCTCAGAGGCGGAAAGAGCTGGAGCAGTACCTCAAACTGAAAAGGTGAGTAACACTTTAATTTGTTCAGGTGGCAGCTTCCTCAGCCGGTTGCTTAGCAGCCAAGGCAGAAGGTGATTTCAGAGCATGACGCCAGCCTTGAACAATGACTTCCAGGGCAAGGATCGGCCCGGACTAGCTGCTGCTGTTATTGTTATTTCATGTAATTGTTTGCTTGTCTTCTTTTGGCCAGTAATACACTGCAACAATTTGATATGCAATCATTTAAGTCCATTTCAATTTAACTGGTTTTCTGATATCAGCGTGTCCCTTTAAGTGAATAGTTCTGCACATTTCAATGAACTGTTGTTTTTTTTGTTTTTTCTAAGTTATGCTTTTTGTTGATTTCTTAGTGATGGATGGTTGCAAGACTGGAACGGCCAGTGGGTTAAAGACGATAATGTGGAGTTTGATTCAGATGAGGAGGAGCCTGCTTCACTCGCCCCATTACCCACAAGCCACCGTGAGGACTGAGAACTGTGTGAACACATACTGTTGTACCATGGTGGTGCATGTGGAAGCTGCATCCCAACATCCCAAAATGATCTTTTTAGCTTTTCTTTTTTCTTTTTATTTTCCCGGTTTCCTTCCCTGTTTGCATTAGACTGTCAGTGTGCAGAAACATCAACAGTTGTACCATCTTGTTTGGACATGATTGTGATGCAGTCACATGAGCACTTGACAAACTACTGAGACTGTTGTTCATAAATCACATCAACACATTGAGTTTATCTGCAGCATAAACCATAAGATTGAGATTATGTTGTTCTCTTTAATTGAATACCCTGTATTCTTTTTGGGAATGGTTTTGTTGTATTTAGAAAACTCAGTTAGAAAAAGATTATTAAAAAGATTTTAATAATCACCGTATATGTGTGAAGTTACATTGACAAGCCACTGTACCTGTAACTGGAGCACCTGACGCTGGTCCCAGTCACTTGGATCTGCTGACCAGTCTCAGCTTCAGTGGTCTTACTTCCTAAAAGTGTGGAACTTCCACACATGTTGGTGTGGATTCCAGCTGACTGCATGTTCAGTGGTATTTCATCTTATGGATTTTGTTTTTCCTGTGCTAGTACACATGCATGGAGGTAACTTCTGGTAAACTTTCTTAAGTCTGGCGAGACCAGATTCTTTGAAAGACTTGCTCTGGGTTTAGATTTGGTGTAAGACTCGTGCAATGTCTGTTCAGCTTGGCATTGTAAATACATAAATACTAGTAAAAATGTTATTCTAAAACTTCAGGTATGAAGTACCCGTCGTGACTGTGGTTCATGTCTCATTCACCATCAACAGCCTGTTGTCTTGTTCATAGATCCTCAGGGTTACAAATCTTATAATCATCCAAATGTCAACTGTTTTTTTTGTGAACGATCTGAAGAAAAAGGAACTCTTGGAACAACCTGTAGCAACACAAAAGTGGCTCTGAGTCATTTCTTGATGCCAAATGCCATAAAAAATGTAAAAAAAAAAAGGTGAGAAAGACCAGAAGTCATGTAAGTGAAATGCAGAAACAACGGAAGAAGAAACCCAAACAGTGCTTTGAAAATCCTCAGAGGTTAGCAGCTGTTGGTCCATAAATCTGGACGCAGCCCTCTTAAAGTTGGTACTTATATTTAGATGGAGGTAACTCAAGCCCAGTGAGCCAAGTTATGTTTTGCATCAGTCAGGAAGGGAAGTTGTGTGTGTGTGTGTGTGTGTGTGTGTGTGTGTGTGTGTGTGTGTGTGTGTGTGTGTGTGTGTGTGTGTGTGTGTGTGTGTGTGTGTGTTATAAAAATAGCTGTTTGGGGGAAGTCGCAGGATCAGGACAGAGTTTAAAGGATTAAAGTGCTGCGATTCTTTAAGAAGGGTTTATCCTGAAAATTATGGTGCGACGACAGTTTTCCCCTTCAAACGCAGAGCGAATAAGCGGAGGAAGAAATCCTGCACGTCTCACTAGATTGTCATCATCAATCCATTTAGTTACACTTGTGAAAACCGAAATCCGCTTCAACCAGCATTTCTCCAAAATTATACATAATGTGCAAGAAGCTGTGGAAGCAATAAAACTGAACTTGGCAAGCATTTAGAAAGAATACTAGAATATATATTTTTATTGAAATTATTTACAGATTTGACCCTTCCCACATATAATTTAGCACCACAATGAAAAAGTTTTCATGAATGAAAAGAACTGTTTGTGATGATGCTGGTGATGCACAAACTAAAAAGCACAAAAAAAGACACTTGACATTTTTCTTGTTGCCTAAACATGCCTTTATGATGAACAGATAAGTCTGCACAGACTTGCAGCAGAAAAATGAAGTGAAATGGTTGAAGGAGGATGTTAGAGGTGGTTTTCACCATGCACAATGACCCGGATTCATCTGTTCAGCTCTGGCGCACCGCAGGGCTGGCTCTGGCATTGTTTTGTAGGCTCTCAGGGGCTGAAGTAGTTTCTCTTCTTCTTCTGCACCTTTGCTTTCATCTTAATCTCTGTTGACGAACTGTTTGAGAGAAATACAGTGACACATAAGCGACATGTGGGCAATAGCCAGGTTAAATCCAGTCCCTGGTCTTGATATGCTGACTGATAACAACCCATGAACGGGCATGTTTTGGTCAGCGTGCAGTCTGCGTTTCTTACGCATGTCGTTGTTTCGTGTGATGGCTATGGCGGCTCTGGCACGAGGACCCTGCTGGGTGAAGTGGTAGCCAAACTTGAGGATGCTGGAGTTGTTCTCCAACATGGAGGCGATTTCCATCTCAACCGAGTCTCCAAGCTTCTGCCTCTGTACCGAAGAACGGGGGAAGTATTCACTTCAAACATGATCTAACTTGTTTTTAAGTTGGATTTAATAGTGCGAGGTTACCAGCTATAAACACATGACTTGTGCTGTCAGACGTGCACAGTTCCTGACCTGGTTGTCAATCTTGAGCTCTATCAGGGTGGCGTTGTTGGCCATTGCTTTGATGATGGCCATCATGCCGTCTGCAGTGATGAAGTTGGACTCGATATTAAGACTCTGTAAGCTGGTGTTCTCCTGTAGCATCTCGGCGCACGCCTGTCAACACATGCACATGTAAACATGTAAGCACTTATGTTTTCCAGATCTATGCTGTTTTTGAGTCGCCCATCCTTCATGTGGAAACTGGAATGTTTAATCACCATCATCCGTTCTAACCTAAAGGGTTCATTCGACCTGCTTCCAGTTATACTTTAGTGTTAACTTGCATTACTGCACATTTACTCTTTTTCCTCTTAAATTTTACAGTTATAATAATTTAAATCACATAGCACTCTTAAGTTGAAAAGGTTCAGAAAATATCATGAATTAATTTAGGATATTTACGTGAAAGCCATGGATGCCATAAACATGTCTGTTCTGTTGCTGGTATTGAAAAGTATGTCAAAGGCGGATGTGTGCACTCACATAGGCGACGGGGTCGTTGCTGCGGGTAGCAGCGATGCTGAGAGCCTCTACGTGGGAGTTGCCCTTCATTGCCTCAAAGATCTCTTTTAGTGTTGGGATGGGAATGTCCTGCAGGAATCGTAAAAGAACTTTGGTGAGGCTTGATTTTCAAGATCAATGAAAGTCACAGATTCTCAAGTTCAAGCCAAATATCCAACCTCCTTTTTGAATATATTTTAGTTTGTTATGGCTCGTGACAAAAACACGGTGCTTTGAATGAGACATTTGAGAAACAGTCCAACCTGCAGTCTGCAGCTGCCTCACTGTAATGCTGAAGTTCATACATCTGCATTTCTGATCAATTTAGGCAATTCACCCCATGGCAAGTTTAATGGTACCCTTACAACTAAATTAAAAGCAATTTGCTCACATAAACCGGCACTCTTGAAAAGAAAGGACTTATTCTTTATTTTATGAAGGTATTTTAAAATAGTCTGGGACTGTTATATTTAAAACAATCATAAATCAGTCAATATTTTGAATGTACTGTTCGATCTCTATCAAAGATTACAACCCAAAAGACGTTGATGTCCTCTGTCATTGGGCCCATTTAAAGGAAGAAATGCACATTGAAAGAGTTTCCTGAGAATCCCAGCGGTAAAATCAAGCATGTTGAAGTGTAAACTGTTTCTATGATGACAGTTGGGGAAAAATTACGATAGAGTTTGTGGGATGGCAGCCACCCTCCTAGATCATGGCTAATGGAGAAGAGTCGGTGCCAACTGGTCAGGAGATTAGTGTGGATGGTGGACACAGAGCCAAACACAACACAGGTGAGATATGTCACCATCCGATGACACCATCAACAACCAGAGCTCCATGTAGGATCCTGGAGGACACCGCGACTAAAAGGAAAAAAATAAATCCAGATTGAAGTGTACTAAAATGCATGATGATGAGCCACATGGTTTCTGGGAGAATGTCCTATGGACTGATGAGACAAAACTGGAGCTTCTAAGATAAGACGAGATGGGACTTTGTTGATCCCACAAGGGGAAATCTGTGTTTGGGTTTTTACATCAGCTCTGTGTTAAATAAAATAAAAAATAAAAAAGAACCGCATGCCTTTTCTGAAACACAGAGGGGGCCCCGTCATGTTTTGGAGCCATTTCTGGCCCGGTGGTTTCACTCCGAGACGTCTTTGAGTGGATCATACTGCTGAGAGGACCGAATAATGTTGGTGGATGCAGAAGGTTTATTAGTAGAAACAGAGATTGGTTGTTGGTAGCAACTGCTGCTTAAAGAATGTGCAACAAAATATCAGTTTAATGGTTTTTCACTGTTGTAATTTCTTTATTGTCAGAAGTTCGGACTTGTGTTCAACATGGCATCCAGCATTATTTTTTCCCTAATAGTCTTTGCTGGTTTTAAGTTAATCCAGAGGGGTTTTGCTTTGTTTTTTTTGTTGAAGACAACAACACAACGTGTGCATCAGTATACTTCTGCTGTACGGTGGACTTGCCTTGATGTTGTTGAGGTTGACCTCAGTCAGAGTGCCGTCGTTGTTGTGGATTCGCTCCAGAGTCTCCTCCACGTTTGTGGGGTTTGGGGGTTCCTCAGGGTAGATCTTGAATGGATCTGGTTTCACAACACCTAAGAGTGAAATGACACACAGATACGACGTGGCTAAGAGTGAAACAGTAAAAAGGATGGGTCATCCGGGAAGTTTTCTTTTGTATTGGTAAACTGCACGTCACTGCATCTCACTCACTGTTGATGCCCTCTGTGTTGGCGATGGTGCCCGTGGTACCCAAAGCATCATAGTACTGCTTGTTGCTCATCAGGGTGTACATCCCAAGGATAGCTGCAGGTGCAGAACAGCCACTATGAATGCACGCCATGATAAAAAATATGTCTGTGATATCTGCATGAGATCAAATGTCACAGCTTGTGTTCTGCTTTGATTGGTTCTTGTAGTCTGTGCTGATGCGGGGCTCCTATCTCGTGCATGTCTTTTCTGTGTGTAAATGTATGTGCCTGTCAAGAGAAGGTGCGTGACATCTCAGCTCACTTGGGAATCGCTGGTTCCAGTATCAGAGTTTCCAGGGACCAGAAACACAGGGACCTCATGCATACAAGAGTCTTGGTCAGATAGTCAGACTATATCTTTCTCAGTCATGAAAATATTCATTTTTGTGCAAATAAACTGTAAACAGTGCAAAGTAACATCATTTTGTGTTGTGTTTTTAACGATCTGGATGACAGCCAGTTTGTTGGTTTGTTCTGGTTTCAGCTCTGTTTCGGTTTTTCACAGTTCTTGCATGTTGGTGGGTTTTGTCTATTGTTTGGGGCTGAACTGGTGGTGAACAACTGGTTTATCAGGTTTGTTTGTTTTAGTGTTTTTGAACACTAGTTAAAACTGCAGTCCAAACCAAGTGCTTTTTTTTATAAGCAACTTTGCTTTATTTCAAGCCATTTTTAACAACAAAAGGCACCAGTATCTCCGTACTTTTTCTTCTATTATCTAAACACTATATAATTTCATGGTGTTTACAGACATCAAACCTTAAAACTAAAGCAGAAAAACAAATCACGTAATATTGTATCAGGATTACCAAAATATTACCAAATGCAATCACATTATATCTATGTAGCAATTTCATATACTGATAGTATAAAAATATCGATTCATGCAGCTTTATATAAACACATCATGTGTAATATTCACATGTACTATGATGCAAACCATATCTGCATTTATTTCTGATTATATCTGAATAGTTATTTTAAATAATAGTTTTTTTAAGTTTCTATTTTCATTACAAAGATCCACATTTCCTTAAGAAAAGCAGTGAAAAAAATTAGCAATGACTAAAAATAGCAATATGACGTAAACAAGCCTCATTTTGTGCCATTTAGTGACATATTTCCACTGATAATGCAAATTTGGACATGTGACAGGATTTTTTGTTTGTGACGTGAGCCTACAACAGAACTTATACAATCTGTGCACATAAATGTTTTCTTATCACAGTTAAATAAAGTTAATATTGTCCACTTGTTTCTCACTGAATTCTGAAGTCCCGTTTTTGTTCCTTTTTTTTCTACTGTCGTTACCACTTGTGACCAGTAGGAGGCAGATCTGCTAGTTCTTTGCACGCTTCTGCACCCAACTGTGTCACAGGCCAACTGCTGTGACAGCACCCACCTCCCCTCCTCCCACCATCCCACCCACCAGCCTCCTGACCCAGTGTGGGCAACCATGGGAGGGGCCTCGTGGGGAAAGGGAGTCCAGGAGGACAGCTGCTTCACTCGGCCGGGGATTTTGCGGAGGGGGTTGGTGGATGGGTGTCACTGGCCATTAACACCCACACATCATCCGGTTTGGCTCTGACAATAACCCATCGTTGCTTTACTGCGAAAAGTAAACTGCTGAACCACAAAAAAAAAAAAAACGAATTGAACAACATACTAATGATCTTGAATAAGATCTGTATGTAAGTTTCAGGATGACTTGGTGGATGAGCTCCTAGTTTGGGTCAGCCAATCTATTCATCCTTTTATCCTCTTGGCCAAAACGCTCAGACAAAGAGTGACAGAGACAAACTGAGGTTTAATCCTCATCTGGACCTGGTCCACTGTTAAAACCACAGTCTCTCTGACAGACTGATGGAGCTGGACAACCACGCTCCTCTGCTCCTCCTTTCTGGATGCCTGCCTGGCTGTTCGGCCCGTTTGGCCTGTCAGGGAGTGAAACTGCTTGTTCTGTGGCTTACACTCACAAATAATTAAAAAACAAACTAAACAGTTTTTATGCCATCCAGGGTTCAGCCAGCCCTGATGCACGAAAAACCAGGTAAAAGTTCAAATGTTATGGTGAAAATCATTAAGTATAAAGTGTTATTCCTTTGCTAAACCCTTCCTCTAAACAGTGCTTATCCAATCACTGATCGGCAACGTGAACTAGGCGTGCATGAATGCATGAGTTTGTAGTAAAAAGAGTTTTTTGCATTTCAATTACATCATTAAATGGGTTTAAATTCATTCTTATTGTATATTTTCCTGTGACCTTTACTGGAGGACCCTTATCAGTAAACTACCTGCATCATTGTTAATTCAGAGCTTGATTTTGATTAACATTTTACATCAGAAAACCTGACAGACTGAGGCTTTTTCTTTGAACACAGCAGCTTCCCACTTGTCTGTTTTAAACAGATACAGTATCTTTGCCCCCACCATCCCCACATCCACTCCACCCTTGGCCAGCCTTATTTATTTTTGTGTTGCTGAGTGTGGGGAATTGGACCCAGTGTATGTCTGGCCATGTCTGTTAGTTTAAGACTAGTTGCTGTGTTGAGGGAAACAATATGAAGTTGGCGGTGGAGGGACAACAGGTCTGTGGAACTATGTGGGTCAGACCCACTGTGATGAAAACACTGAGGTCACACTATGCTGCGCGTGGGATTATGGGTTAATTAGCACCCGCTGGTGGGAAAATGGATGAGGACAAACAGACGACTTCATAGGGAAAACAAAAATAGGTCCTTAATGCCATAAAGGGAAGAGCACGGTCCTAATCGATAACGCCGACTATCATATAAAATGTAGGTGAGTAAGTCTCCTGGTAATCTGAATATTTACCAGCTGGAGACTTCTTAGGACATCATTTGTCACATACTTTGTCTCTAAAAAAATCGACATTAGTGATTCACAAAGGTTTTTCATATGCCCTGTTTTTCTTTTACCGAGACGGCAAACAAAAGCAAACAATTACTAGTGGTGTGTTTCTCTTCTCCCGCACACATTAGCAGACTTTTCTGAGGTCTGGATTAAATGTCTGCGGTATGTGTTGGTCAAACTCCTACAGTGACACAGTACAGAAGCTCTCTTTTCAACCACGTCCTTTCACCTCTGTTCATAGCCGCTAGTTCAAGTGGGCGGAGTCAGCATCTCACCTCCACTCTTACGAAATGAATCATACAGCTTTGTGCTACCAAGTTCAGCAGTACAGTGAAGGATGTGAAACTGGGTGGAGTTAAAGACGGGGAAGCTGGATATATGGTTAGTCTCATGTGGACCTGTGATGTCACAGCGCCCTGGAAATCTGAACAACTCATTGAATGACATTTTCAGACTTTCAGATAATATAGACTCAAATAAAGGGACAAATAAAAGTCTCTATGTTTTGGAGCCGGTTGTCACTTCAGACAATCAATGCTTTCATGTACCTCTTTTTTCCATGTCCACTTTCATGAGCACATGTGATGAACCGACGGATGTAGAGTCATGAATTAATGGTGTTTAAGCGAAGTGCAGTGAGCTTCATTAAGAATGAAACACGTTCGTCACACATGAATCAAACTACGCTCCTGCTACTGTTATTGTAAATAATAAGGATAATGACGATGTTCTGACCTGCAATGTCACACATCTCTGCGTCAGTGGCGTTTTTCAGAGCCTCCTCTAGCTCCGGCTCCAGGATCACCTGCTCGTGCTCCGGGATCTCCGATGCTTTCTTGGGGACAAATGCCTTTCCTGGAGACAGAAAGAGGGCGGACCAATCTGGGATGAAATGGTGGAACGAGATTTTGACGAAATGGTGTGGAAAAAAAAGCAAAAACAGCTGGTCAGTGAGTTTGAGGTCATGAGTCAGGAGGATCAGTAGATGCTTGTACTCATCACTACACTAGGTCTGCAGTCTGACTGTCTCAAGGCTTAGATTTGTCTCCGTTTTATAGTGGTTCTTAAAGCAACAAAACTCAGTTTTCCACAGGAACTTGAACTGTACTTTGTCATCTTTTGCCTCTTTAATCTGCACGTTCACTTGGGGAGCCCATAAGAAAGGTTTTTGTTTGTCAGAATACACATTTACCTGTGGTATTGTTTCCATTTCTTCCCTTTTGATGTGCAGGAGCTACAATAAAAACTATTCTCAGCCAAGTCGTTGTGGGCTGTAAGAAAAAGACAAACCCAACACAGACCTGAAACTAAGACCCCTGAGCTTCTGTGCAGTGGTGCAGCACTTTACAGCTGTCTGAAGGCCAGGAAACACCAAACAAGATCAAGATATGCCTGAACTGCAGGTGAGGAGCTACTGTCTCACAACCAGAATAGACAGAAATGCACCATGAAACCAGGCTAACAGCGCTGAAATCAGGACTAAATGAAGAATGGAACATTTTGCAGCGTTGCACCAGCAGAAAGAAGAGAGGAAAAAGAAACTCCTCCTACCTTTCTTCTCTCCGGTGAAGGGCACCAGGTCCTCCCTGTCCGGGTCCTCCAGGGCCTCCTTCTCTAGATGCTGCAGCAGGGCGTCACGGTCAAATGGCCCCGTCGGGCTCTTCTTAGTCTGGTCTCGCTGCCGGAAGCCAGCTGGCAGCATGGCATTCTGGGAGAACACAAGGTCAGATGTTATGTTGGCACTGAAACTTACAAGAGACTGGACTGATATCCCACCGTCCTTGTGGAGCAAGTGGAAACTAAACCATTAATGTTTTGTGCAAATGCATAGTCAGTCAGGTAGCTGCGGCGCTTCTCAAAGAAAAGTAGTAGCTTTGTGATTTTCCACAAGCGCTGTTAATATTTCTGATAATAATGTGCGTTTAGACCACCTGTTAATTGAGAGGTAAACTCTTCGTGTGCTCATTTTTTCCCCTCCTTTGTCCAATTGATCTAAACTGACCAAATTCTGAAAACTGAGAGAAGTTATCCTGCGTTCTTAAAACCTGAACGCGTCCCAGCGACGTAACGTACCGAGCATCCTCCTGCGCTCTTTCAGTACTCAGACAAAAGTCAATGAAATCTGGAGTCCGTCTAGAGTAAATCTGATCACCTGAAGTGTCAGAAAGCAATCACTAGCCGGTCATGACCTTGACAGGTTTTGAGAGGAAACAAACATTTCTTCAGACCTCAGGATCCATCTCCTGCAGCTCATACTCCAGCTGATCCAGCTCCTCGGCACTGAGGCCCCTGAGGATGGCATCCTCGTCGATGTCCCTCGGGTCCGACATGGTGCTGAATTACATACACACACACACACTCATACACACCGCTGCACACCCCGGGTGAGAGGGCACTGGCAGGAAAGAAAAGAGAGACAAAGGGGGGAGATACTATGAAACTTTCAAGTCACATCTTAATTCAAAAGACTTTTTATGAAAACATACACACAGACCGGCACCACTGATGGCACCTGTTGCAGTAGCTCGGATCATTTAAACATTTCTACTGGGATTTTTCCATGAAACAGACTTCTGAAATGGGAAGGTTGTTTATATATGTGCAGCAAGTTGAGGAGACATCAAGGGAGTAAGGCAAGTTTATTTATTATTTCTACTGCACATTTCAGCAACGAGGAAGTAGTAAGATGGGAGTAATACGAAACGCAATTAAGGAGTGTAATCTTTGAAAAGTGTTCACAATTTAAGATTACCAGCACATGAAATGGAAGAGCCTGGAGCTCTGATGAAGAAAACCAGGACTGCCAGGAACTACGATGGGAGTCATCAAGACATGGCTGCAGGACCCTGTTCTGGTCTACACCGCGTCTATCCAGATAGCGATATGGAACTAAGGAGGGACGGTTGAGCGCCTATTAACTTCAGCCTGGGAAACCTTAGACATGTTACAGCGCAGCCACATCCTCTGATGAGACTCCAGCGGCGTCTCATCAGAGGATGTTACCTGCTGACTGCATGTGACGTCAGCGTGGTTGTCGCATGGCTACAAACTCAGCAGTCCAACGTGTCCAAGGCGTCTCTGTGGATTCATCACGCCTCTCCCTCTCTGCTATACTATTTTTTGTTTAACAGCTAATTTTCTACTCCCCCCAGTTTGTGGTATAACAGCCTAATTTCTCTTTTTTGATAAGTAAATCATTGTTCAATTCAATGTATTGTCAATGTACTGATGTCGATAATAATAGTTGCATTTCCAATAATACATCTGCGGTACGGAGGAGGACATTATTCTGTGTAAATACTCAGTGTATATATTTTCATTTTTAGTTTAAAAATGCAATAGAAGTGATGACGCACATGCAGAAGAACTGCTGTTTTAAGGGTGATGAGGAGGCGAAGCGAGGCAGAAGCAAAAGAGAGAGAAAGAGAGAGAGAAACACATTTGTAACTTTAAACCCTTCGCTCACCACGCAGCAACTAAGAATAGCAAAATGCAGAGGGGAGTGGAAAGAGCAGTCTCTTATTTATCACTGACAGACACCCGCTCGGACTGCGAGGACCCACCCGAACATGGATCTGCAAACAGTGATGCAAACAGACAAACCCACAGCCGCAACAGCACACAGGGCAGGACCCCCCAACTAGGAAACACCACAGTGATATGTATGCCTCTGGCTCAGAGCACGAGTTACACAACCATCACGTTTGGAAGCCAGTGTTTTCACTTTTGGTCCAAATCTTTACCCAACTTGGACAGAGAAGAAAAACCGTTGCATATCAGGTCAAAGAATGATGGCTTAATTAAAGGGATATTTAGCAACACAGGTCACCATAAGCAGTGGGTTTTAAAGGAAAAAGCAACTTTTGTTAAGCTGTGTACTTGTGTCTTTACCCATGCAAAAAAAGAAGAAAGAGAGAGAGAGAGAGAGAGAGAGAGAGAGAGAGAGAGAGAGAGAGAGAGAGAGAGAAATAGCAGCATCTGGTTTTGGCAACGTAAATCATGTTTTAATAAGCTGACAGTGGAAAAGAGACTCAGCATGAGCCAACTTGTATCTTATAAAGACAAAGACAGGTGGCGTTGTGTCCTCCACGTGTTTAAAATCAATGCTTCATCACCAACCTCATACATGCGGTATTCTTGCAACAGAAATGCAAAGAGCAGATTTTTTATTTTTTTTAAATTCAGAAATATCTCATTTACATTCAAAAAGAAAGAACGACATCAGTGGCAGCCTTAAGGAATCCTACATTGACCCTTCGAGCTTGGCTCATCTGCAGGGTCTCAACAGTTCCATCAGGCAGACTTGTTCAAACCCCAACGAATGAAAAAAGGCGTGTTGGTGCAAACTTCTGTTCGGTTTTCTCTCTTCATGTTCTCTGGGTTTTAATCCAGATAAAACTGAAACGACATACAGTTTGTTTTTTTTTGCTGTATACATGTGATTGTTGTTTTGTCTTGAAGTATATTTGTGCCCCAATTTGAGATCTCGTGATTGCTCGAGCTTCATGCATCCTTCTACACCTTCTACACCCACTCAGCATGATGCTGCCATCACCATGTTGGACCGCCTTCATACACAGAGGTGATTCTCATGTTATCTTTGTTTAAAAATCACCACACTTGTGGTGGACTGTCAAGTCTCTCTTAAGATTAAATTAAATTAAAATATTTGATTTTGGCTGCAGAAAAAAAAACTGAGCATGCACTGTGGGCAGATTTACTGATGTTCAGGGGAATCTGGAAGATAACTTAAAGCATTCTTATGTTCTTTATTCCCAAAAAGTTGACCAAATTTCTTAAGCTCTTATTGAAATGCCCGTGACATGTTTTTATAAAAATCCCACAGAAATGCACTTTGAAAGCTCCCTTCAAACATTTACTCCTCTGTTAATAGCAGCTGTTGTAAAGGGTGGGGTCAGCCTCCACTCCCTCACTTTAGTGTATTTTTTCTTTGAGGTGCAGCAAAAACAGAATAACGGGAAGCTCGGTGGGCAAAAAGATGAGTAGTCTCTGTGATGTCACAGCACCCTGCAGATATGAGCAGCCTGCGGAGTGAGGACCCTCAGTCCAAACACCGCGACAGGGTTGTGTAAATAACTTTCTATGGCCAGATAAAAGGCATCGTGCAAAAAATAAATAAGTCATTTGCTCCTGTTTTATAAATTTGCTGTTTTAAGTAGTTTTTATGATGTGGTGGACCATGGTGCTAAAAAGCCTTTTGGCTTCATGGTTGAAATGGCAAACAAACATGACTAAGCAGCTCTAAAGAGAGAAAATGTTTTCCAAATCACCATTTTGACTGAAATTAGATCAACTTGTAAATCTTCCAGAGTCATGTTATTTATGATAAAGAACTAAGCTATTGCATTGTGTTGTATTTCAGAAGTTAATTTAAGAACATGTTAAACAGGAGCGAAATTCTCTGGACTGACACAACACATTGGTTTGTCTGTGATGTCGGTGGATCACCAAGTCACATGGAGCACGGGTTTCCACGGCAACAGCCCAAAAGCCAGACAAAACCCGCAACCAAGTGATCAGGTTTCCACAGCAACAGCCCAAAAGCAAGAAAAAACCCGCAGACACGTGATCGGGTTTCCACGGCAACAGCCCAAAAGCCTGACAAAACCCGCAGCCAAGTGATCGGGTTTCCACGGCAACAGCCCAAAAGCACGAGAAAACCCACAGACACGTGATGGGGTTTCCACGGCAACAGCCCAAAAGCCCGACAAAACCAGCAGCCAAGTGATCGGGTTTCCACGGACACAGCGCAAAAGCCCGACAAAACCCGCTGCCAAGTCATCGGGTTTCCACGGCAAAAGCGCAAAAGCCCGACAAAACCCGCAGCCAAGTGATCGGGTTTACACGGCAACAGCCCAAAAGCCCGACAAAACCCGCAGACACGTGATCGGGTTTCCACGGCAACAGCCCAAAAGCCCGACAAAACCCGCAGACACGTGATCGGGTTTCCACGGCAACAGCCCAAAAGCCCGACAAAACCCGCAGACAAGTGATCGGGTTTCCACGGCAACAGCCCAAAAGCCCGACAAAACCCGCAGACAACTGATCGGGTTTCCACGACAACAGCGCAAAAGCCCGACAAAACCAGCAGCCAAGTGATCGGGTTTCCACGGCAAAAGCCCAAAAGCCCGACAAAACCCGCAGACAAGTGATCGGGTTTCCACGGCAACAGCGCAAAAGCCCGACAAAACCAGCAGCCAAGTGATCGGGTTTCCACGGCAACAGCCCAAAAGCCAGACAAAACCCACTGCCAAGTGATCGGGTTTCCACGGCAACAGCGCAAAAGCCCGACAAAACCCGCAGCCAAATGATCGGGTTTCCACGGCAACAGCGCAAAAGCCAGACAAAACCCGCAGACACGTGATCGGGTTTCCACGGCAACAGCCCAAAAGCCCGACAAAACCCGCAGCCAAGTGATCGGGTTTCCACGGCAACAGCGCAAAAGCCCGACAAAACCCGCAGACACGTGATCGGGTTTCCACGGCAACAGCGCAAAAGACCGACAAAACCCGAAGCCAAGTGATCGGGTTTCCACAGCAACTGCCCAAAAGCCAGACAAAACCCGCACCCAAGTGATCGGGTTTCCACGGCAACAGTGCAAAAGCCCGACAAAACCAGCAGCCAAGTGATCGGGTTTCCACGGCAACAGCGCAAAAGCCCGACAAAACCCGCAGCCAAGTGATCGGGTTTCCACGGCAACAGCGCAAAAGCCCGACAAAACCAGCAGCCAAGTGATCGGGTTTCCACGGCAAAAGCCCAAAAGCCCAACAAAACCCGCTGCCAAGTGATCGGGTTTCCACGGCAACAGCGCAAAAGCCTGACAAAACCAGCAGCCAAGTGATCGGGTTTCCACGGCAACAGCCTAAAAGTCCGACAAAACCCGCAGCCAAGTGATCGGGTTTCCACGGCAACAGCGCAAAAGCCCGACAAAACCCGCAGCCAAGTAATCGGGTTTACACGGCAACAGCCCAAAAGCCCGACAAAACCCGCAGACACGTGATCGGGTTTCCACGGCAACAGCCCAAAAGCCCGACAAAACCCGTAGACACGTGATCGGGTTTCCACGGCAACAGCCCAAAAGCCCGACAAAACCCGCAGACAAGTGATCGGGTTTCCACGGCAACAGCCCAAAAGCCCGACAAAACCCGCAGACAACTGATCGGGTTTCCACGGCAACAGCGCAAAAGCCCGACAAAACCAGCAGCCAAGTGATCGGGTTTCCACGGCAACAGCGCAAAAGCCCGACAAAACCAACAGCCAAGTGATCGGGTTTCCACGGCAACAGCCCAAAAGCCAGACAAAACCCACTGCCAAGTGATCGGGTTTCCACGGCAACAGCCCAAAAGCCTGACAAAACCCGCAGCCAAGTGATCGGGTTTCCATGGCAACAGCCCAAAAGCGCGACAAAACCCGCAGACAACTGATCGGGTTTCCACGGAAACAGCGCAAAAGCCCGACAAAACCAGCAGCCAAGTGATCGGGTTTCCACGGCAACAGCCCAAAAGCCTGAAAAAAACCAACAGCCAAGTGATCGGGTTTCGACGGCAACAGCCCAAAAGCCCGACAAAACCCACTGCCAAGTGATCGGGTTTCCACGGCAACAGCGCAAAAGTCCGACAAAACCCGCTGCCAAGTGATCGGGTTCCTATGGTAACAGCCCAAAAGCCCGACAAAACCCGCAGACACGTGATCGGGTTTCCACGGCAACAGCCCAAAAGCACGAGAAAACCCACAGACACGTGATGGGGTTTCCACGGCAACAGCCCAAAAGCCCGACAAAACCAGCAGCCAAGTGATCGGGTTTCCACGGACACAGCGCAAAAGCCCGACAAAACCCGCTGCCAAGTCATCGGGTTTCCACGGCAAAAGCGCAAAAGCCCGACAAAACCCGCAGCCAAGTTATCGGGTTTACACGGCAACAGCCCAAAAGCCCGACAAAACCCGCAGACACGTGATCGGGTTTCCACGGCAACAGCCCAAAAGCCCGACAAAACCCGTAGACACGTGATCGGGTTTCCACGGCAACAGCCCAAAAGCCCGACAAAACCCGTAGACACGTGATCGGGTTTCCACGGCAACAGCCCAAAAGCCCGACAAAACCCGCAGACAACTGATCGGGTTTCCACGGCAACAGCGCAAAAGCCCGACAAAACCAGCAGCCAAGTGATCGGGTTTCCACGGCAACAGCGCAAAAGCCCGACAAAACCAACAGCCAAGTGATCAGGTTTCCACGGCAACAGCCCAAAAGCCAGACAAAACCCGCAGACAACTGATCGGGTTTCCACGGAAACAGCGCAAAAGCCCGACAAAACCAGCAGCCAAGTGATCGGGTTTCCACGGCAACAGCCCAAAAGCCTGAAAAAAACCAACAGCCAAGTGATCGGGTTTCGACGGCAACAGCCCAAAAGCCCGACAAAACCCGCAGCCAAGTGATCGGGTTTCCACGGCAACAGCCCAAAAGCCCGAAAAAATCCGTAGACACGTGATCGGGTTTCCACGGCAACAACCCAAAAGCCCGACAAAACCCACTGCCAAGTGATCGGGTTTCCACGGCAACAGCGCAAAAGTCCGACAAAACCCGCTGCCAAGTGATCGGGTTCCTATGGTAACAGCCCAAAAGCCCGACAAAACCCGCAGACACGTGATCGGGTTTCCACGGCAACAGCCCAAAAGCACGAGAAAACCCACAGACACGTGATGGGGTTTCCACGGCAACAGCCCAAAAGCCCGACAAAACCAGCAGCCAAGTGATCGGGTTTCCACGGACACAGCGCAAAAGCCCGACAAAACCCGCTGCCAAGTCATCGGGTTTCCACGGCAAAAGCGCAAAAGCCCGACAAAACCCGCAGCCAAGTGATCGGGTTTACACGGCAACAGCCCAAAAGCCCGACAAAACCCGCAGACACGTGATCGGGTTTCCACGGCAACAGCCCAAAAGCCCGACAAAACCCGTAGACACGTGATCGGGTTTCCACGGCAACAGCCCAAAAGCCCGACAAAACCCGCAGACAAGTGATCGGGTTTCCACGGCAACAGCCCAAAAGCCCGACAAAACCCGTAGACACGTGATCGGGTTTCCACGGCAACAGCCCAAAAGCCCGACAAAACCCGCAGACAAGTGATCGGGTTTCCACGGCAACAGCCCAAAAGCCCGACAAAACCCGCAGACAACTGATCGGGTTTCCACGGCAACAGCGCAAAAGCCCGACAAAACCAGCAGCCAAGTGATCGGGTTTCCACGGCAACAGCGCAAAAGCCCGACAAAACCAACAGCCAAGTGATCAGGTTTCCACGGCAACAGCCCAAAAGCCAGACAAAACCCGCAGACAACTGATCGGGTTTCCACGGAAACAGCGCAAAAGCCCGACAAAACCAGCAGCCAAGTGATCGGGTTTCCACGGCAACAGCCCAAAAGCCTGAAAAAAACCAACAGCCAAGTGATCGGGTTTCGACGGCAACAGCCCAAAAGCCCGACAAAACCCGCAGCCAAGTGATCGGGTTTCCACGGCAACAGCCCAAAAGCCCGAAAAAATCCGTAGACACGTGATCGGGTTTCCACGGCAACAGCCCAAAAGCCCGACAAAACCCACTGCCAAGTGATCGGGTTTCCACGGCAACAGCGCAAAAGTCCGACAAAACCCGCTGCCAAGTGATCGGGTTCCTATGGTAACAGCCCAAAAGCCCGACAAAACCCGCAGACACGTGATCGGGTTTCCACGGCAACAGCCCAAAAGCACGAGAAAACCCACAGACACGTGATGGGGTTTCCACGGCAACAGCCCAAAAGCCCGACAAAACCAGCAGCCAAGTGATCGGGTTTCCACGGACACAGCGCAAAAGCCCGACAAAACCCGCTGCCAAGTCATCGGGTTTCCACGGCAAAAGCGCAAAAGCCCGACAAAACCCGCAGCCAAGTGATCGGGTTTACACGGCAACAGCCCAAAAGCCCGACAAAACCCGCAGACACGTGATCGGGTTTCCACGGCAACAGCCCAAAAGCCCGACAAAACCCGTAGACACGTGATCGGGTTTCCACGGCAACAGCCCAAAAGCCCGACAAAACCCGCAGACAAGTGATCGGGTTTCCACGGCAACAGCCCAAAAGCCCGACAAAACCCGCATACAACTGATCGGGTTTCCACGACAACAGCGCAAAAGCCCGACAAAACCAGCAGCCAAGTGATCGGGTTTCCACGGCAACAGCCCAAAAGCCCGACAAAACCCGCAGACAAGTGATCGGGTTTCCACGGCAACAGCGCAAAAGCCCGACAAAACCAGCAGCCAAGTGATCGGGTTTCCACGGCAACAGCCCAAAAGCCAGACAAAACCCACTGCCAAGTGATCGAGTTTCCACTGCAACAGCGCAAAAGCCCGACAAAACCCGCAGCCAAGTGATCGGGTTTCCACGGCAACAGCGCAAAAGCCAGACAAAACCCGCAGACACGTGATCGGATTTCCACGGCAACAGCGCAAAAGCCCGACAAAACCCGCAGACACGTGATCGGGTTTCCACGGCAACAGCGCAAAAGCCCGACAAAACCAACAGCCAAGTGATCGGGTTTCCACAGCAACTGCCCAAAAGCCCGACAAAAACCCGCACCCAAGTGATCGGGTTTCCACGGCAACAGTGCAAAAGCCCGACAAAACCAGCAGCCAAGTGATCGGGTTTCCACGGCAACAGCGCAAAAGCCCGACAAAACCCGCAGCCAAGTGATCGGGTTTCCACGGCAACAGCGCAAAAGCCCGACAAAACCCGCAGACAAGTGATCGGGTTTCCACGGCAAAAGCCCAAAAGCCCAACAAAACCCGCTGCCAAGTGATCGGGTTTCCACGGCAACAGCGCAAAAGCCTGACAAAACCAGCAGCCAAGTGATCGGGTTTCCACGGCAACAGCCTAAAAGCCCGACAAAACCCGCAGCCAAGTGATCGGGTTTCCACGGCAACAGCGCAAAAGCCCGACAAAACCCGCAGCCAAGTGATCGGGTTTACACGGCAACAGCCCAAAAGCCCGACAAAACCCGCAGACACGTGATCGGGTTTCCACGGAAACAGCCCAAAAGCCCGACAAAACCCGTAGACACGTGATCGGGTTTCCACGGCAACAGCCCAAAAGCCCGACAAAACCCGCAGACAAGTGATCGGGTTTCCATGGCAACAGCCCAAAAGCCCGACAAAACCCGCAGACAACTGATCGGGTTTCCACGGCAACAGCGCAAAAGCCCGACAAAACCAGCAGCCACGTGATCGGGTTTCCACGGCAACAGCGCCAAAGCCCGACAAAACCAACAGCCAAGTGATCAGGTTTCCACGGCAACAGCCCAAAAGCCAGACAAAACCCACTGCCAAGTGATCGGGTTTCCACGGCAACAGCGCAAAAGCCCGACAAAACCCGCAGCCAAGTGATCGGGTTTCTATGGTAACAGCCCAAAAGCCCGAAAAAACCCGCTGCCAAGTGATCGGGTTTCCACGGCAACAGCGCAATAACCCGACAAAACCCGCAGCCAAGTGATCGGGTTTCCACGGCAACAGACCAAAAGCCCGACAAAACCAACAGCCAAGTGATCGGGTTTCCACGGCAACAGCCCAAAAGCCCGAAAAAACCCGCTGCCAAGTGATCGGGTTTCCACGGCAACAGCGCAATAACCCGACAAAACCCGCAGCCACGTGATCGGGTTTCCACGGCAACAGCGCCAAAGCCCGACAAAACCAACAGCCAAGTGATCAGGTTTCCACGGCAACAGCCCAAAAGCCAGACAAAACCCACTGCCAAGTGATCGGGTTTCCACGGCAACAGCGCAAAAGCCCGACAAAACCCGCAGCCAAGTGATCGGGTTTCTATGGTAACAGCCCAAAAGCCCGAAAAAACCCGCTGCCAAGTGATCGGGTTTCCACGGCAACAGCGCAATAACCCGACAAAACCCGCAGCCAAGTGATCGGGTTTCCACGGCAACAGACCAAAAGCCCGACAAAACCAACAGCCAAGTGATCGGGTTTCCACGGCAACAGCCCAAAAGCCCGAAAAAACCCGCTGCCAAGTGATCGGGTTTCCACGGCAACAGCGCAATAACCCGACAAAACCCGCAGCCAAGTGATCGGGTTTCCACGGCAACAGCGCAAAAGCCAGACAAAACCTGCAGACACGTGATCGGGTTTCCACGGCAACAGCCCAAAAGCCCGACAAAACCCGCAGCCAAGTGATCGGGTTTCCACGGCAACAGCCCAAAAGCCCGAAAAAATCCGTAGACACGTGATCGGGTTTCCACGGCAACAGCGCAAAAGCCCGACAAAACCAACAGCCAAGTGATCGGGTTTCCACGGCAACAGCCCAAAAGCCCGACAAAACCCGCTGCCAAGTGATCGGGTTTCCACGGCAACAGCCCAAAAGCCAGACATAACCCGCAGCCAAGTGATCGGGTTTCCACGGCAACAGCCCAAAAGCCCGACAAAACCCGCAGCCAAGTGATCGGGTTTCCACGGCAACAGCGCAAAAGCCCGACAAAACCAGCAGCCAAGTGATCGGGTTTCCACGGCAACAGCGCAAAAGCCAGACAAAACCCGCAGACACGTGATCGGGTTTCCACGGCAACAGCGCAATAACCCGACAAAACCCGCTGCCAAGTGATCGGGTTTCCACGGCAACAGCCCAAAAGCCCGACAAAACCCTGCAGCCAAGTGATCGGGTTTCCACAGCAACAGGGCAAAAGCCCGACAAAACCTGCAGACACGTGATTGGGTTTCCACGGCAACAGTGCAATAACCCGACAAAACCCGCTGCTAAGTGATCGGGTTTCCACGGCAACAGCGCAAAAGCCCGACAAAACCAACAGCCAAGTGATCGGGTTTCCACGGCAACAGCCCAAAAGCCCGACAAAACCCGCTGCCAAGTGATCGGGTTTCCACGGCAACAGCCCAAAAGCCAGACAAAACCCGCAGACAAGTGATCGGGTTTCCACGGCAACAGCGCAAAAGCCCGACAAAACCCGCAGCCAAGTGATCGGGTTTCCACGGCAACAGCGCAAAAGCCCGACAAAACCAGCAGCCAAGTGATCGGGTTTCCACGGCAACAGCGCAAAAGCCAGACAAAACTCGCAGACACGTGATCGGGTTTCCACGGCAACAGCGCAATAACCCGACAAAAGCCGCTGCCAAGTGATCAGGTTTCCACGGCAACAGCCCAAAAGCCCGACAAAACCCTGCAGCCAAGTGATCGGGTTTCCACGGCAACAGGGCAAAAGCCCGACAAAACCTGCAGACACGTGAATGGGTTTCCACGGCAACAGCGCAATAACCCGACAAAACCCGCTGCTAAGTGATCGGGTTTCCACGGCAACAGCGCAAAAGCCTGACAAAACCCGCAGCCAAGTGATCGGGTTTCCACGGCAACAGCGCAAAAGCCCGACAAAACCTGCAGACACGTGATCGGGTTTCCACGGCAACAGCGCAAAAGACCGACAAAACCCGCAGCCAAGTGATCGGGTTTACACGGCAACAGCGCAATAGCCCGACAAAACCCGCAGCCAAGTGATCGGGTTTCCACGGCAACAGCGCAAAAGCCCGACAAAACCCCCAGACACGTGATCGGGTTTCCACGGCAACAGCGCAAAAGCCCGACAAAACCTGCAGACACGTGATCGGGTTTCCACGGCAACAGCGCAAAAGACCGACAAAACCCGCAGCCAAGTGATCGGGTTTACACGGCAACAGCGCAATAGCCCGACAAAACCCGCAGACACGTGATCGGGTTTCCACGGCAACAGCGCAATAACCCGACAAAACCCGCTGCCAAGTGATCGGGTTTCTACGGTAACAGCCCAAAAGCCCGACAAAACCCGTAGACACGTGATCGAGTTTCCACGGCAACAGCGCAAAAGCCCGACAAAACCCGCTGCCAAGTGATCGGGTTTCCACGGCAACAGCGCAAAAGCCTGACAAAACCAGCAGCCAAGTGATCGGGTTTCCACGGCAACAGCCTAAAAGCCCGACAAAACCCGCAGCCAAGTGATCGGGTTTCCACGGCAACAGCGCAAAAGCCCGACAAAACCCGCAGCCAAGTGATCGGGTTTACACGGCAACAGCCCAAAAGCCCGACAAAACCCGCAGCCAAGTGATCGGGTTTCCACGGCAACAGCCCAAAAGCCCGACAAAATCCGTAGACACGTGATCGGGTTTCCACGGCAACAGCCCAAAAGCCCGACAAAACCCGCAGACAAGTGATCGGGTTTCCACAGCAACAGCCCAAAAGCCCGACAAAACCCGCAGACAACTGATCGGGTTTCCACGGCAACAGCGCAAAAGCCCGACAAAACCAGCAGCCAAGTGATCGGGTTTCCACGGCAACAGCGCAAAAGCCCGACAAAACCAACAGCCAAGTGATCGGGTTTCCACGGCAACAGCCCAAAAGCCAGACAAAACCCACTGCCAAGTGATCGGGTTTCCATGGCAACAGCGCAAAAGCCCGACAAAACCAGCAGCCAAGTGATCGGGTTTCCACGGCAACAGCGCAAAAGCCAGACAAAACCCGCAGACACGTGATCGGGTTTCCACGGCAACAGCCCAAAAGCCCGACAAAACCCGCAGCCAAGTGATCGGCATTCCACGGCAACAGCGCAAAAGCCCGACAAAACCCGCAGACACGTGATCGGGTTTCCACGGCAACAGCGCAATAACCCGACAAAACCCGCTGCCAAGTGATCGGGTTTCTACGGTAACAGCCCAAAAGCCCGACAAAACCCGCAGCCAAGTGATCGGGTTTCCACGGCAACAGCGCAATAACCCGACAAAACCAGCAGCCAAGTGATCGGGTTTCCACGGCAACAGCGCAAAAGCCAGACAAAACCTGCAGACACGTGATCGGGTTTCCACGGCAACAGCCCAAAAGCCCGACAAAACCCGCAGCCAAGTGATCGGGTTTCCACGGCAACAGCCCAAAAGCCCGAAAAAATCCGTAGACACGTGATCGGGTTTCCACGGCAACAGCGCAAAAGCCCGACAAAACCAACAGCCAAGTGATCGGGTTTCCACGGCAACAGCCCAAAAGCCCGACAAAACCCGCTGCCAAGTGATCGGGTTTCCACGGCAACAGCCCAAAAGCCAGACATAACCCGCAGACAAGTGATCGGGTTTCCACGGCAACAGCCCAAAACCCCGACAAAACCCGCAGCCAAGTGATCGGGTTTCCACGGCAACAGCGCAAAAGCCCGACAAAACCTGCAGACACGTGATCGGGTTTCCACGGCAACAGCGCAAAAGACCGACAAAACCCGCAGCCAAGTGATCGGGTTTACACGGCAACAGCGCAATAGCCCGACAAAACCCGCAGCCAAGTGATCGGGTTTCCACGGCAACAGCGCAAAAGCCCGACAAAACCCCCAGACACGTGATCGGGTTTCCACGGCAACAGCGCAAAAGACCGACAAAACCCGTAGACACGTGATCGAGTTTCCACGGCAACAGCGCAAAAGCCCGACAAAACCCGCTGCCAAGTGATCGGGTTTCCACGGCAACAGCGCAAAAGCCTGACAAAACCAGCAGCCAAGTGATCGGGTTTCCACGGCAACAGCCTAAAAGCCCGACAAAACCCGCAGCCAAGTGATCGGGTTTACACGGCAACAGCGCAAAAGACCGACAAAACCCGTAGACACGTGATCGAGTTTCCACGGCAACAGCGCAAAAGCCCGACAAAACCCGCTGCCAAGTGATCGGGTTTCCACGGCAACAGCGCAAAAGCCTGACAAAACCAGCAGCCAAGTGATCGGGTTTCCACGGCAACAGCCTAAAAGCCCGACAAAACCCGCAGCCAAG